>CM042539.1:14233754-14296254 GCA_023630585.1 Cranoglanis bouderius
ATGAATATGGACATTTGTTTAAACTCGTTTGAGTGGAAAAACATGCTAAACCAACACAAATCTCATCAGACTAGCCCTTGACAGCACATACTGTGACCCAGGCAATTGTGCCTCCATAGCCCTTGTATTATAATTATCACAATTACCAACATTTAAACCATTACTAAACATGTAAATGGATGTATGTTAGATCTACTCTTGGCATTGTGGGTCAAAGTGGCAAAAGAGTAATGTTCATAAATGCGCAGGCAGGAGGCTCTGCTTGCTATATTGTTCAAGCAAATATAATATGGAAATAAGATTGCACACACTTTTTATGATGATGTACATATAAGAACATCACTTAGTAGGATGCTACACTGAGCTGAACCAGTGAGAGTTAGCCCTTATGACAATCACATTAAGAAACGAAAGAAAAAATCATTCACATGCCATTTGAGGTTACCTCCTCAATATCTTCATATTCAGAAATGGGGTTATGTGTAAAGTGCATCCTCTAATGAAAGTAAAAGTTAATGATACTGGGAATGGCTGCCAAGTGTTCAAATTATTCTCAAAAGTAAGCCATGCCACTGAGGAAAGTGAACAAAAAGCAAGGGACGGGAGGTCAGTTACGCCAACTACACCAACAAAGATGCCAGGAATGTTTCATCTATTGGGAAAGATTAAAGCTGTGCCTCTTCCTGACACCAGAAGGGCCTGACTAAGAGAGATGGATACTCTTTTGTCTTAGAAGGTTCAGAATGAGACACAGCCACAGAAAGATAAAAAGAGAGAGAAAAAGAGAGGGAGAGAAAAAGAGAGAAAGGCATGAAATGGGATAGGGTGCTTGCTGAAGGAAAACCATGGTGAGATAAAGGCAGGCTTGATCCTTTCTGCTGTTTGACTTTGGCTCTGCGATTCGTTCCAATAAATCACAGCTCCTTAGAAGTGTTTTCAGGATAAAATTCAGCTTCCAACTCTCTGGACCAGATGGAGTACACACTGCACAGGTGAGAGCACAGGGCCACACAGAGAGAGACCAAAAGAGGACAGCTCATTATCCCAGGATCGCCCTCTTCCCCTTTGTCCTTTCCTGTTTCTCACCATGTCTTTGCCTTCCTCCCTTGTCTCTCCTTTGTTCTGCAAACATTATACACTTCATAAACAAAGGCAAATAATCCCAAAAACACTCACCATTTTTGTTTCATTTGGGTTAAAATGAACCATTTTTTAAACTATTACCAAAAGTGGTACAAATCCAAGTGGCTTGCTTTCACTAATAAAAACGAATGGCTGTAAAAAAACAAAGAGGGCGGCAGTCATGCCTCATAGTTTCAGGGTCCCTGGTTCAATCCTGAGCTCAGGTAGTTGTTTATGAAGAGTTTCACAGGTTAATTTAAAAAAAAAAAAAAAAAGAGTAAAGACGAGATTATCTGAGAGTAACAAAACAACATTAATGTATTATAAATGGCTAGGCTCTGTAGATAGGAAACAAAAGGGGGATTGTGATCACTGTAACTTAAATCCATGCCTTGTTTGCACATTTGTAAACAAACAGGAGTGCAGAAGTTTTGGGAGTCAATTTCTATAAGGTTTGTGTGCAAAAATAAAAGAGATCAGAGTTAATGGCACATCCACTGCAAATTACAGAACAGAAGATGAAGGTTAATTTTTTGATTTGTCAGAAGGTGATTCATTCATTGATTCAATATCTTTTGTCAAATCACAGATATATTGTTATTGTTTCTATAGTAACAATTTAGGCAGGGATTTGCATGGCGGACACTACATAAACTGATTACAAAAAAAAAAAAAGGTGTAATTGTTGATATGGTGAATTTTTGTGTGAGGAGGCATTTTTACAAGAAGTCTCCAGTGTCAGCCCTTTGTAACAGTCAGAGATAAAGGTGCAACTTTTAAGTTTTCCACATTAGGAAAGTCATCAAGAAAGAACACGTTGTGGTTTCTTGGTATTTTATGGCCTTATTAACTTGGAAAAAAACAAGAAGCTGGTGAGGGAATGACTGTTTATAGCTGCTATAATGTATGTGATAACAGGACTAACTTGGTTGCGGATGTTCAACATTAAACGTAACTATGAATGGATAAAAGGTATGACATGACATTCATTAATAAATTTTAAAAATATAATCATTGGCAAATTGCTGTGAGGATTAAAATACTGTGATGTTATTGGAAAACAATAAACTTTTGTGTGGTAACCACATCACACCACCCACTCATTGATTATTTTCCAGTAACAGCGTGCTCTGTCATGTTTTATTCCTTACATATAACATGGAAAATAAATTAATGCATAAGAAAATAATTTGGGCAGAAGGGTACCATCCGTAATTCACCCAGGTGTTCTGCATCGGTGTCGGTGATAATAATTGAGCAAGAGACCTCCAGGCAGAGTGTGTCATTTATGTGGTGGGAGATGTACCACTACAGAGGAGGTGCTAAACTAGAAACGCCACTGGAATTCTGCACACTCCCTGGAGCTGTGCAAAGTGGAGAAATCTCATCTAATCAAAGCAGGTGAATGAAATCATACACACATGCTGCTTACTGCCTTCTGTGCTGCATATTCTAGGTGTGAAAAAGACCAGTGAATTGTGGGATTCAGGGCTGTGAGCATCATTATAACCCCTTTGCTGAAGTCTCCTTATCCCCTTATTTTTTCTTCATTATCTAGTAGTTTGTTCCAGTCTCGGCATGCCATGAGCATGAGAAGCAAAGGATTGCGTTAAAAAGCACCAGTATTATTTGGAGCTTTTACTTAATATGATTGATGACTAATGTCTGTTGCTCACAGGCAGGAGTGAACAGGTCAGCTGGAGATCAGCAGCCATATTCACAATAAATATATAAACCGAAGGCCAAAAGTACCTTACTGGCTATTTTAGGAGAAAGTTTAGCTCTAATTGTGAACCAAGCAAAGTGTTTCAGGTGACTGAACTGAGTACTTGGAAAAAAATACTGCATCAGAGCAGATAAAAGCATGAATAACAGAATCCTGAGTGGTGCACCAGAAACGAGTCCACCCTATTATCCAGAGATTGCAAGTTCGAATCCTGATGATGCCACCATCCATGGTCGGGAGTCCAAGACAGCAAAGTTGATTAATAAAAAAAAAATACTGCCCACAGTTCAGCGACTCAGGTATTCTAAAAATCAGATCCTCAGTCGCGGTTTGTTACATTATATGCTACAGGGCTAAAGATGTTACGTCAGAAAAGGGACAATGCTCATACAGAGTGAATTCGACAAAAACAAGATGTGTAAAAATGAATTGGAAAAAAAGTATGCTTTTATTCTCCCAGAGTCAAATTCGAAATAGACATCCCATTTAAGTTATCCCATCACCGTTAAGCCATGTTAGTTGCTTTTCCAGACCTTTGTAAGAATTTTGTGTAGATGGACAGAATTTTAGTTGAATACCCCAGGATTAGAGGTTTGAGAATGTTTCACTTTCACCGTTGTTTGGAAACTGTTATATTTTGCTTTGTCTGGGTCTTATGCTGTTAGACCCAAAGAACAAATAGAAGCAAAGTTCTGTGTGGGTGGTGAGGGGAAGCAATGTAAACCTCATAAACACTGAAAAAACATTGTTTCTTCAGATCCAGCTGTAACAGTAAGATAAGATTTTGTAAATACAGAAAACTTCTGACAATCCACAATGCTGTGAAGCTTCTTAAAGTAAATTTGATTTTTTTTTTTGCATAGAGCAAAGAGAGTAGATCATTCCACCACAAGGATCAGGCAGATCAGACCACAGGAGGAGGTTGGAGCCTGTTTTAATAAAGACAGCACATGTTGTGTCCTCACAGAGACAGCCATGACTCTGTCATGCTTATTAATGAGTGACTGCTCCCAGGTGAGTGGGGCGCAGAGAAAAGCCTGCAGAAACGCTCAGACAGGAATAATAACAGCGTTCATAAATCCACAAGATAATAAGATCCTCTTCCCCTGAGACGAGCATTTGCGACCTCCAACCTCGGCAGATTTCTTCATCATGAACGGACCACAGGGGCATAGAGCAGAGACCTAAACAATTCTGTCTCTCCTCCAATTACTTCAGAGACTTTCTGAAGGAGAGGGCATGCACACTGGACAGTCAGTGAAGGTTTATTATTTTATCTTAATTTCTTATACATCACAATCCAGTAGAATTTAATGTTGGTACAGACACAAGATCAGGTCCCTCCTCACATCCCCAAGTAACCCTGAGAAATAAGAAAGCATAAAACAATTCAAGTATCTCATAAGATGCATCCAATAATGGAGGAATAAAGAAAACAAACATTAATCATATAGTATAGTCTCCACTCTGATGATCAAGTGAGGTCAGTAGAAGGAAATTGTGCTGTGAAGTCTCTTAGTGTGAATTTGATTTTTCTAGGAAAGAAAATAAAAGGAAAGAAGAACCCTCAGCAATAGTGAAGGTCGAGCAGGACATTTCCAATAAAGTATAGTCACATGAATGCCGGTTAGAAACACAGTGGCCTTGACAAATTCACCACAGATTCTTTTTTTTTTTGGTAACTGGGAAAGATAATTGACAGAATTCTTCAATTATTACCAATAATGACTTATTTTGATTTAGAATTGCAAACATGTTAATTACAATTCTAGAAAGATCAAGTGAATATATCAAATAAAGAAAAATAACCAATCAGAATTACCAGAAAATAATAATTTACCAAAATAAATGATGACCAGTTATCCATTAATCAGTAGAGTCCTACTGTATAGTCAGGTTCTGTCTGGGAGCTATTGCCACTTATAAAACAGTGATAGAACTCTGTGTGTGTGTGTGTGTGTGTGTGTGTGTGTGCATGTGTGTGTGTGTGTGTATGTGTGCTTAGTAGTAGTAGCAGCACAAACACCCCACTGACTGCCTGAGGGCTACAACCCCATTCCCCCGTGTTCCGGCTTTCATTTCTAACTGTACCTGAGCTGCATTCACTTAAATCCTTACATTGCTATATTATAAAGAGATGACAAAAAAATGGACAGAAAAACAAGTCATATAAGAACTCAGATACAAGAAATTTCTAGGTTCTAAGCTAAAATAGTCGTGGCACATTTTCCACCGCAGGTTATCATCACACCTGGCAATAACGGAAGCAGGGAGAATGAATTTAGTTAGCTGTGTGATGAAGATGCTTTACAAATTGCTCCAGACTGACCCATTCTTGATGAACTCAATAGTAATGAATTTAAAAATATCAAGATATCTCCCAATAGATATTCTAATAGACTTGTGTGTGTCTATGGTGCTGTGTGCAGTTTAATGCTGAATGCCTGAACAGGACAGTATAGACCCGTGATTTCAAAGAACACGGAAACATACAGTAGTGTGAAAATGTATTTGCCTGATTTCTTCTTTTTTGTGTCTAAAACTGAATAGTTTTAGATCTTCAAGCAAAATACAACATAAAACAAAGGCAACCTGAGTAAACACACAATACAGTTTTTATTTATTTATTTATTGAAGAAAGAAAAAAAAAGTTATCCAACACCTATCACCAATGTGAAAAACTAATTGCACCCTTAAACTTAAAATCTGGTTGTGCCACCTATAACTGTAACCACATACTTCTGATAACTGGAGATCAGTCTTTCACTTACTTCTAGGACTAGGACTTACTCCTATGCTTTGGATCATTGTCTTGTTGCATAATCCAGTTGCGTTTGAGTTCCAACTTATGGACTGAAGACCGGACCTTCTCCTTTAGGATTTTCTGGTAGAGAGCAGAATTCATGTTTCCTGCAATTATTGCAAGTTGCCCAGGTCCTGAAGCAGCAAAGCATCCCCACACCATCACACTGCCATCACCATGCTTGACCATAGGTATGATGTTCTTTTTGTGGAATTCTGTGTTTGGTTTATGCCAGATGTAATGGGAACCCTGTCTTCCAAACAGTTCCACTTTCAACTCACCAAAAGGTTTGATGCCATTTTTGCCCAGTGTCTTTCTGATAGTGGAGTCATGAACAGTGACCTTTATTGATGCAAGAGAGGCCTGTAGGTCTGTGGATGTTGTCCTTGGCTCTCTTGTGACTTGCTGGATGAGTCGTTGCTGTGCTCTTGGAGGAATTTTGGAAGGTCGGCCACTTCTGGGAAGGTTCACTACTGTGCTGAGTTTTTCCCATTTGGAGATAATGGCTCTCACTGCGGTTCTGTGGAATCACAGAGCCTTTGAAATAGCTTTGTAACCCTTCCCAGACTGATGTATTTCAATCAACTTCTTCCTCATCATTTCTGGAATTTCTTTCAACTTTGGCATAGTATGTTACTGGGTAAGACCTTTTAACCAACTTCATGCTGTTGAAAAAGTTCTATTTAAGTGTTGATTTGATTGAACAGGGTTTGCAGTAATGAGGCCTGGCTGTGTCTAATCCAACTGAACACCATTATGAATGCAGTTTCGTAGATTTAGTCCAAAGACACACATCCAAAGACACGCGTTGTAGGCTGATTGGTATTTCCAAATTGTCCATAGTGTGTGAATGGGGTGAATGGGTGTGCGATTGTGCCCTGCAATGGGTTGGCACCCCGTCCAGGGTGTCCCCTGCCTTGTGCCCTGAGTTCCCTGGGATAGACCCTGTGCAGGATAAACGGTACGGAAAAATTTGATAACGGTGAATTATGATTAGAGGTCGACTGATATTGAATTTTACCGATACCATTAGCTAGGTATGACCGTACTTGCCGATAACCAATTAATTAACCGATAGTTTTTAAAATGGATACTGGATAAAAAAAATAAAAATAAAAACATAACACTCCATATAAAATAGTACTGAACTTTATTACAAACAAAAAAAAAAACTAAACAAAAAAAAAACCCAGAACTGAATCATGAAAATGTGCTATATGATATTAAATATCATATATCAAATATGAATATATTAATTATATTAAGAAATATTGAGGTAAATTAAAGACGCATTCAAACTGAAACAAAAAGTAACATCCAAAATGAATAAAAAAGGCACTCCAAATAACAACAAATTTGAACTTGCGAAACAGGAGAAACTTAACTAGTCCTGTTAAAGAACGCCCATTTTAAATGTCTCCACAAAGGCCAGAGTATTAAATAAATGTTACATAATTACATAAATGTCTCGCCCTTTATTCACTTTATTTTAGGACACTTGATTATTACCTAATCAAAATAGCAAAATATGTGTGACAATAAAAAGAACTGAAATCAGACGCATTTCTAATTTGTGTTTCTGTCGGCTGCATGAGTGGCATGTAATTTGATCTCTATAGTCACAGGCTTTAAATTTGCAACTTCGCTGGCTAACGAATGTGACCAGTTGGGTATGAACTAATGCAAATGTATGGTAACAATCATGACATTAAACATTTGGGGTGGACTTGCGTGTATTTTTGCCACATTAATTTAACCGTTTGAGGTACTGCTAATGTTAGCGTCCTCTCAGCCTTGTCGGCAAACATACTGCTGTTCTTTCCCCAATGCAGCATCTAGTCAACAAATTAATTACTTTATATTGACATGAAAACATGTACTGGAGTGTACTGTATAAATACCTTTTCACTGTCTGTGTTTTAAACGTCCATCTGAAATGTTAGCGCTGTCCGTGCACTGCACTCTCTCCAGGCAGCATGCGCTGTCCATGCAGTGCACAGTATCACGTGTCAAAACAAATGAACGCGTTTTCAGTGATTTTCACCTCTAGAGGCCGCTCTCGCCATAGATATGTTGGCTCTTGCACTGTATATTGATAATGGACCCTTCACAGCCGCTCCAGCAGCGAATGCAACCCGGAAAAACTATCGGCATGGATTTTTGCCGATAACCGATAGTTCCGGGAATCAACTATCGGTGCCGATTAATTGGCAAAACCGATACATCGGTCGACCTCTAATTATGATTAATAAATAAATAAATAAATAAACATAAACAAGCACTCCGGCTATACTTGCCAGACCCAACTTTAAGAACCAATGTCTTAAGGAATTCAAAACCGGTCGTCTTTCACATCTCTGACAGTCCGGCAAAGCAATGCTGCACTCATAGATAATAAACATTTCTTTTTATATTCAAGAAAATGCTTTAATTGACTGTAAAACCAGTATTGCTCCAAATACAGCACTAAAATTAGCACAAAGCATTCAGAAACTGGTGTAAAATAATTTAAATCTTGTGCAGTGAGATAAGGGAGTGAGTGAAGAATTGAGCTGCAGCTCCATGCTGATTATGCATCAGCTAAAATTATAGCAAGAGACTGTGTGTGAAATGGATGTTGAGATAAAATTCTGCAATCAGCAAGAAAAATGCAAAACAGCTCCTGCTACAGCTAATGTTTTTTTAAACATTATTTTTTTTTGCTCATTGTAGATCATGCACTAATGTAATTCAGAGTGTGGTTTGGCAGACGACAGATAAAACCACGAGGACTTCGCTGCTTTTGCTTCAGTGGGGAGAGGCTCTGACAACTGGCGAAGGAGGAATGGAGGGAAAATATTTTTGCCGACTGCAGAAAGCCACAGCTATAAACAAAATCTTCAGATCTGTCAGAGCATGTACGAAATTAATGTGTTATTGATCCTTGAGAACGATCTGTCGATAGAAAGAAACAGCAACAATATCAGTAATCATTTACTGCCTGAGCTGCCAGACGTGAAGTATGTTTTATTTGTAATTGTTCATTTAACTGTGATGGCTTTGTTAAATGTTAAATGTACTGATATTGCATTTTATAGAAATATTAGGGGAATATGTCTTTAATCTAAGGTATGCATACACCTATTCACTCTTATGCTCATACCTGCATAGTTATATGCGCTCATATGTGAGCTTTTTACTTTTTAAAAAAAATTAAAATCAGACTGCATTTACTACACATTAATAGTAAGGTTTTAATGATAGCTGCACTTTTTTCCATATCCATAGCAGCTACCCCAATTTAATTTACCATTTAAGCCTGATTTGGCTTCTATACTGTACTTACTCTGGGTGTGTATTTTAATTTGATTCAATTTATTTGTATAGCGCTTTTAACAATGGACATTGTCACAAAGCAGCTTTACAGAAATATATACATTTAGGATATCATTTTTAAATGTATAAATGTATCCATAATGAGCAAGCCAGAGGCCACAGTGGCAAGGAAAAACTCCCTGAGACGATACGAGGAAGGAACCTTGAGAGGAACCAGACTCAAAAGGGGACCCATCCTCATCTGGGTGACACGGGATAGTACGATTATAAATAATTCCCTTCTATAACTGTGTGATATATGGTCCAAAAGAGCCACTGTGTAACCTGGAAATTCATTATAGTTTTCACCTGAAGTCTAATTTGTTGAAGTTATCAACTGTTCACTGATGGAGACTTGACAGCAAAGCTGTTCATGGCAATGGCAGTCCTGAAGCTATCATAGCAAAACTGTCAATATCAAATGCAGTCCAAAGCCATTGTTATGTTTTTTAAGGGGTACCATCCTCAGTAAAAGTTTGCCAAGTTTGCGATGTGTCCACTGTTTATTCTTTTGCCGCTAAAAGTGGAAGATCCAGTGTAGGAGCCAGCTGATGGCTTTTGCTCTGGCTACCTGGCACACAACAAATCTACACCAGTGCAGTAATGGTGCATGCTTACCATCTCACTTTGTGGAACTCTTACAGATGGAGAATCTTATGACATGGACACATTTGAGATGTGAACTCAGAAATAATCCCTGTGTAAACAATAGCAATTCAAGTCCTTGAGTATTTTAAAATGCTAAATTTACTATGCTGTCATTTATGCACTGATTATGTTCAGCCTATTTGTGTGTGCACACCAAGTAACAAGCCACAGTCCCTGATCCCGGACCCTGCAAAAAAATAAAAAATTCTGCCCTGATTAAAAATGTGTTTCCGTTCATGTTAGCCAGCTAAAGTAAATTATAAATGGTCTGCACTTATATAGTGCATTTTAACCTTCGTGGTTCTACAAAGCGCTTTACACACTGTCTCATTCACCCATTCATACACACACTCACACCAATGGCAGCAGAGCTACCATGCAAAGCACTTGCCTGCCATCCCGAGCAACTTGGGGTTCAGCGTCTTGCTCAAGAACACTTCGGCACATGGAGTCATGTGGGCCGGGAATTGAACTGTCAACTCTGCGATTAGTGGACAACCAGCTCTACCACCTGAGCCACAGCCACCCAAAGTGTTGGAGCAGTTAATATCCACTTTGGTGAAAGTTTACTAGTGAAAATAAAGTGTGCATTTCACAGATGCTATGCAGTAGGGGTTTATTTGAGTCTGGCACTGCAGAGCTGCAGCAATCCTATACTGGCTCAATAAGCTGAGATGAAGTTTTGGTGTGCGGCACTGCAGCTGGATATTCCTGCATTCAATAACAATTTCTATTATTAGCTCTATAAGGTCTGAAATTGATTTTATATGTGGATGCTCCACATAACCCAAGCCACATAATAAACACTTTAAGAAAGTGTGTTGTTATTTAACAAAGAAAAACTTCTAGTCATTGATACGGTGAAGATTTCTGTAAGCACAGGTTAATTTAACATTTATGAACACAGTCCTAGGTGTACAGACGTTTTAACAGTCAGACATAAAACAGAGGCAACCTTAAGATTTCCTGCAGCAGGAGAGTGTTTAGAACTTCAAGAGAGAGAAAAAAAGAGAGGCTGGTGAGGGAACAACTGTTTGTAGCTATATGATGTCAGTAAACTAACTTGTTTTGTGGATGCCCCACAACATTACATGTAACAAGTGTCATTCATTAATAAATAAAAAATTGTAATCACTGTGATATGAGAGGAATAAACCATTTAAAGACAAGCTGCTATTGGAAAATAATCTGGGTAATAACATCACCCTGTCATGGATTAATTTCCTATATCACATTGCACTCTGTCATGATTTATTCCGTACTTAATATCAATGCTCGTCTTTGACTTATTTTTTTTTTTTGTGGAGAAAAATAATTAATACTATTTTGGGAATAATCCAAATGCATGAATAGCTGTACAAATGTAAACAGAATGAAATCTAAATTTAAATAAAATGGAAACGCACAGATTACAGTGTGGACCATGATGGGTAGATGGGTGGAAAATGTTATGTAATCTTTTCATATTACTACTGTGAAAGTAGACATTTTAGCATTCAGTCTATTGGCCTCCCTCAACAGCGAGTCTGGACATGCCACTGGTCTAAAAGCTATTTATTTTACAGAAAATTATCCAAGTGCATAAACGTGACATCATCACACTTTTACTTTTTCTTACTTCTTCTGCCTCATAAAGGTGTGTACATCAAAACAAATTACACAGAGAGAAGCAGGATTACAGTCCAGGTACATGTCCAACAGCAATTTTATTTTATTTTATTTTAAGTACAAAATTAATTAATATAGATTACTATTTAGAATTTTAAGAGATTTATACTACCTTATCTTTCAGACCTTTCATTTACTCTCTCTCTCTCTCTCTCTCTCTCTCTCTCTCACGATTTCTTCTTTCTTTCTTTCTCTCTCTCTCTTTCTCAGAAGTCATGCTCTTTTATTTATCCGTGTCTATGAATTTTCGGCCCCTTTTGCTTTAGCATCTCTAGCCCCTGCCTTGATCCAATGGGCTAATGAGGTTGCTATGGCAACTTGCCAACAGGTGTACTCACAGTCAGTTGCACCCAGCACCACTGTAAGCCTCCCTCTCATTTTTAAAGCTACTGAAGTGAAAAGCACATGCTGCTCGCCCCTTGCTTTTTCTGCACACAACATTCTGCGTTATAATTTAATGTAATATGGCTGGGCACGTGTGTGCCGACGTAGCGTTGTTCATGTACTCGCCTGTGCATCTTACGTACATCTGGCTGATGAACAGAGATGTTCATTAGATGACACCTCAGAGCCAAAATATGCCTGTCTATCAGGTTTTCACTCCTGCATGAGAATCATAATTTCTTTCGGCAACTTGCACTTAGAACTTCAGCTCTTTATAACCGTAATAAATACAGTCAGATGGATCCTTATTTATTAGTCATATGTCCATGAAACTTTTTATGAAGCACTGGAGGACTGTGATTTAACACAGAAATGAACGCCAAACATAAATGGCTTGATTTAAAAAAAAAATAAAAAATTGCAAGTGGTACAATGCTATATCCGCCATAATGCACATAATCCGATTGGTCAGAAGGTGTTCATTAATTTTCTATAACAGCAGCATTTACAGAAGAACCAGCTGCAAGGCAAATCACAGGTTTATATTAATGCACTCCTTCTAAAACATTATTGTTTTGATAGTAACATCTAATTCACAGGGACATGTATGGTGGATGTGCCATATAATTTAATATGGTGAAAATTTCTGTAACAAGACGTTTATTTAACACTACAGAGTCTCCATTGTTAGAGCTGTGTAACAGCATGTTTTTTCACCATGGGTGAGTCATCAGGACAGAGGACTTTCCGGTTTCTTGGTTGCTGCATTTGTTTTTGTCTTATTCAAGACAACTTCAAGAAAGAGACAAAAGAGTGGCTGGTAAGGGATTAACGATTGATAGTTGCTATAATGTAAGTGACAACAGAGACCAACTTTCCACAGACATTCCACAACATTAAGTGTAATTACAAGTAGATAGAAAGGTTAACATGTCCTTCTTTAGTAAAATAAGTAATTGTAATTTAATACTTATTTACACACATATTTTCTAATATGCTGTTGTTGAGGCTTTTTCTTTTTCTTTTTCTTTAATCTTTTTGGCTTCTTTTGAAAGCATGCCCAGCTAGATTCTTCTGGGATGTTTTAGCTAAGATTTAACTAAATATTCTGGCCCTCCTTTGGGCATTAATTAGCTGTCTAGGTTAATGTAGACATTGAAACCCAAATGGACTCTGGAGGTAAAGTAAATGCTCACATTAAAAAAAACAAAACTTGTAAAATCCTTTACATTTACAGCACTCACGGTTGACTCCCACATCTGACTGCAGCTTCACTTTTAAACCAGTTTGTTGGCTCTCTAAACAGCACCAGCAGCTTATTAGTTTCACTGCAGTGTGAAAGCTCTCACATGGTCGTCCCTTTTATTACCAGCCAGTATTACATACACGGCACTGTGTGAACAAAATACACTATAATAACAGAACACACTGCTCACCAGTACACTTCCATTCACTCTCTCTCTCTCTCTCTCTCTCTCTCCATCTCTTCTACTCTATCTCTTGGTCTCTGTTGGTCTCTCCTACATTTGCTCACTGTTGCTTTTAAGAACATTCTAGCCCTCTCTTGTGTTTTCTTTCCTTCTCTCTCACTGTGTCACTCTTGTCTGTCTGTCTGTCTGTCTGTCTCTCTCTCTCTCTCTCTCTCATTGCCAGTATTAGTATAATTGACAGTGTTCTGACTGTCCACCTATAGAACTCTAACAGTCTCCCTCTCTTTCTGTGTGTGTGTGTGTGTGTGTGTGTGTGTGTGTGGTCTACACTCATATTTTATATGCATTTTATGAACAATGTTTGTTCATAATTTGAAGTTAGAAAAAGCATGGATTTGTGTATAAACAAAGCACTGAAAAGTGGCAATGCAGAAGAAACGCTTTTGAACATTTAGATTTCTTAAAATATTTAGCATTCTAATGCATTTACAATATTATTTCACATTTGTTAGGAAACCCCAAAAGCCACATAAAAATCTGCCATCTTCAACTCACTGCCCTGTAGGAATGTGTTTGAATATATAAATATTAAGAAAAAAAAAAAGGATATTATTTGAAAAGTGGAGTTGTCTCGAAAGTCCTGGTCTCATTATTTAAGACATGCTCCTCAGCATGATCCACTTCTAAAACACAGCTCAAAAATATAACTTTATTCCAACTGCTTTTGGAAATTGCGTGTGTAATGGAGACAGAGAGAGAGAGAGAGAGAGAGAGAGAGAAAGAGAGAGAGACAGCTGAATGTACGTATACAGCAGTGGCGAGCATGCAGAGCAAAACACATTGTTTTGAATATGCTTTGCAAATCAAATTCACTTGCTTGCGTAAAACCATGCTGGCTATGCTGGTATCTGCCTAGCTCTCCCCGTGACAGCTACTAACTAGGGAGGGTGAGACTGGGGTTGTTTGTTTTGCCTTTTTTTAAAACATTTTTTAAAAATCGCTTGTCAAAATCAGCACTCAGCTCTCCGTCTGTCTGTCTGTCTCTCTCTATTATTATTATTATTATTATTAGTAGTAGTAGTAGTAGTAGTATTCACTCTTTATTTGACTGGTTTACTGAACGTGTAATTTCACTTAAAATTAATAAACATTATAATTATCGGAGTACAAACTTTGTTACAGATTTTTTATTTTATGACTATAATGTTACAGAAAAATGTTTGTACGTCATTAAAGAAAGCAGCATATTACATAAGAGACACTTTTCAGACAAAAAACACAATGAAGGCTGCTGGGTTTCGCTGCAAAAATAAGAAGCAAGTGCGAAAGACAAAGTCTCCAGAAGAACTGTGGCTGGTTCTGCAAGATGCTCAATAAAACTTACCAGCTCATTTCCTTATAAAACTGCACAAATTGTACCAGAGACTACTATTTGTATTCTAATTTTAATTTTTGTGTCACACCAAATATTGACTTTGTTTCATTTACAGTAAAATTACTGTTTACTGTTCTTTAAGTTTTGTTTTTTTTGTTTTGTTTTTTTTTTTAATGCAGAAACATTTAATTTCATTATTTTGAAGGCATCTTTGCACAGTACTGTATATTTACATTTACAGTATAGACAATATACATACACAGTATATTGCTATATATGTCTGTGTTAAATCGCAGTGTTCTGGCTTCATTAAAAATCATTAAACACAAATGTAATGAATTTAATGAAAGGTGTTCCATACAATTCCTCATTAAAAATGGGAGTTTCTTATTGCATGCCATAAAACTAGCTATTGTGATGGTTATATAAAACCTTTATATGTTTTTCATTTTAAGTTGAAACAGCTTCAGTTGCTCGAGCGGTCATGGTGATGAAACATGCTGCTGGCATTTTGATGTAGATTTTGCTGCTGCAAACTGACTCTTTAGGAGGAAAATGGAAAGTGTGGAACAGTTCCAGAACCTGGACTTTGCTGGCTGAAAGCATCTAAACAAATCTCCAACCAACGAATCGCCCTCCCTCCCTCCCTCCCTCACCATAGCTTCTCTCCCTGGCTCTCAAATGGTCAAATTCTAAAGATTAATGTGACAAAAATATGACAAACTGCTACAAAGCAATCTGTTATAGCAAGATGCAAAATCTAAACAGGAAGTCTGAATATTTAAAGTGACCTTGATACTTTATGTTAATGAAGTACACATTAACTTCATTACACTTCTGTCTTCCTCTCCTGTCTCCTGTGCACAGGTGGGTGGGTGTGTAACACAGACCTCAAGAAGAAAGAAAGAGCAGTCATTTTCCCCCCACTGTCGAGTTCCCTGGCTCTCTGATCGTTATCTGCTAATCAGTAAATGAAGGCGCTTTTGGCCTCAAGCAGCCTCCCACAATGGAGCTGAATGCAGCTCATTAGTGCGCCTCGTGTTCAGGTCTGGATCACCCACGCTGGCCTTGGATCACATCACTGTAGGGGACAGACGCTGGTCTGGACTAAAGATCAATGTGGAATGGTCCTCAGGGTATGTACATGTCCATGTATGTGTGTGTGTTCAAGCGTCTTTGTCACTTTGTGTTTCTTTGTCCTTATCTGAAGCCATTAATGCCAGATTTTTCTCCAGTGTCTCAGTGATGATTAATGAGTTTCTCTCAGTCCACTCTTGCCTTTGTTTGTGTGCGTGCGCTAGGGCTGAAACTAACGATTATTTTGATAATGGATTAATCTGTCGATTATTTCTTCGATTAATCGATTAGTTGGATTAAAAGGCCAATTTTTATTTTCTGTATTTTTTTTTAAAAAAACATGTTATTTCAAATTCTGCCCAATGTTGTCCTTCAAACATTGTGCAAATTGAAGGCTATAAAAAAGGTATGAAATGTATCTATGTGGGCTATGCTATACATTGTGCAAAGGATTTTTTAAAATATGAACATTATATTTTGGAAAAAAAAAAAAAAAAAAAACAACAACTGATTGTCCACAAGCTTTAAAGCAGAAGTTAAATCACTATATTAAAAATGCTAAAAAAAGAAAAACAAAGCACAAACTAAGTGTTAACTGGTAATAGGTTGAATGCTCTGCAGTAACACAAACATTCACTCATTTGAACACAGTAACATGTTACTTTATTCTGTAAATGTATGACACTTCTTACATTTATATACAATTGCATGTGATAACCCCATTACAGTTACTGCTCTCATAAAAAACACAATTACTTTTGTTTCTAAATATAGCATCAAACAACATATTTGATCAAAATTAATATTTTAGTCAGAGTTATTGCGCTTCCTTTCTATTGCATGCTGATTGACGCGCATGTGCAGACTCGCGCTCATTCAATGAAGTTTAACGGAGACTCACTTGCTGTCAGGACGAGCCTTTATGTATAATGGAAATACTGGCTGAATTTCCAACATTTATAGATAAGGATATAAACATAAAAATGTAATTTCTGCACTGAAGAAAACATGTCTGGAACACATTAAACAGCACACGCATCTGTCACAGCATCTGACACGACAAGCCACATTAATACACTTATGAGTTTGTTTGAGGCACTTAATATAAAACATTCTCATGTTATGGACAACCTGGATCGTGAACTTTTCCCGCAGCAGCTCACTCTGTGACCGCCGCTGTTTATCCACATGGGTTTTATTCATAGAAATGCGTTTTTCACCACTGTGAAGTGACATCACTGACGGTAATAATTATTTTACTTATCGATTATTATCGATTTTATTGATTAGTTGTTGCAGCCCTTGTATGCACACACAAGGATTGTAAAATTCCTTGTAAGCTAAAATGTTCATGCCCTTGAGCAAGTCCCTTAACCCTCAACTGGTAACCACAGTTGTATAAATGAGAAAAATGTAAGTCGCTCTGGATAAGATCATCTGTCAAATGCTGTAAATTAAATGAAAATGAACTGACATGTATTTATTGAAACATTTTCATTCATCAATCGACACAAGCATGACAAAAACTGATAAAAATACTTTCAAGAGACTTATGACAACTAAAGGCAGAAAATATGAGCTTAAACTTTTAATTGGATGTTTTTTTTTTTTTAAATCCATCAAATACATAGGTTCTAGGTTCTCTCTCTCCCTCCCTCCCTCCCTCTCTCCCTCCCTCTCTCTCTCCCTCCCTCCCTCTCTCTCCCCCTCTCTCTCTCTCCCTCCCTCTCTCCCTCCCTCTCTCCCCCTCTCTCTCTCTCCCTCCCTCTCTCCCTCTCTCTCTCTCTCCCCCTCTCTCCCTCTCTCTCCCCCTCTCTCCCCCTCTCTCCCCCTCTCTCCCCCTCCCTCTCCCCCTCTCTCCCTCCCTCTCTCTCCCCCTCTCTCTCTCTCCCTCCCTCTCTCTCTCTCCCCCTCTCTCCCTCTCTCTCCCCCTCTCTCTCTCTCCCTCCCTCTCTCCCTCTCTCTCTCTCTCCCCCTCTCTCCCCCTCCCTCTCCCCCTCTCTCCCCCTCCCTCTCCCCCTCTCTCCCCCTCCCTCTCTCCCCCTCTCTCCCTCTCTCTCCCTCTCTCTCCCCCTCCCTCTCTCATTTTCCTGCCCGGAGCACAATGCACTGATATTCTCTTAAAGAGCTTAATGATGTAAACACACATAAGGTGTGAAGAGCTGCACACACTAATTAGCCCATGTAGAGACAAAGGTACACTGACAGACTGTCACAGATATGTACAAAGAAAAAAACAACAACACAACGCCACCACACACACACACACACACACACACACACAAATATACACATATGGTAGATGCCGCCCACATATTGGAGCCTGCTGTATTAAGCTGGGTAGTTCTTTGGCTGGACCGATAAGCAGAGTCTGAAAACATATACAAAGCTATGATAAGGGCAAAGCGAGTTATGGGGACACACTGAGCCTCGAGACAGGAATGTGGTCGAGAGAGAGAGAGAGAGAGAGAGAGATGTGGTGGTTCATTTAACAGTATCCCAACACTGTGTCCAGACCTAAAAGCACTGCCCTTCACAGACCCACTAAGGCCATTATTGACTAAAGGTTAGGGTGAATAAGAACATGCAGAATGCATAAAAATGCTTTTTTTGTTTGTTTGTTTTTTTTTTAACTATATTGGATTACATCCAGAAACATATAGGATGGTGTCTATGTAAATAGATTGATTATGCACCCTCAATACGATTTACTAAAACAGACTACTAAAACTGAAACAGAGCACATTAATACGGCCAAATGGCAGGTATTCAATTAAAAAGCCAGCTGAAGACAAATCAAAACCATTTTACTAAGTCTTAATAAGAAGAAAGTTCACTGAATTAATTTATTCATTATTCATTCATCTTTAGTAAGTGCTTTATCCTGGTCAGGGTTGCGGGGGATCCAGAGTCAGTCAAAATCATCATCATCATCATCATGAGGACATTTGGTGGTCCCCTCATAGTGCCCAGGCACACACACACGCACACACACACACACACGCACACACACTAGTCATTCATGCTTCAACGGCTTCAATAGCCTCCCTGAGTGTGTGTTATAGATGACTGCCTCTAAATAAACAGCAAGGAAAGAATTCAGACCTGCTGGCTTTATAGAAAAGGTCTCGCTTTATCACTCACTTAGAGAACCTTCTCACTTCGTAGTCCATTTCCCAACTCCGAATCATAGTAAAAACGATATTTTTGGATACCAAAAAAATAAATAAATAAATAAATAAATAAATAAATAAATTTGCTGAAAAGCATGTGGGAGAAGGGGAAGGGCTAGAAATAAATGTCATGTCTTTGATTCACTGGACAGAAAAGGTCCAACTGTTTGGAAGTACGCATAGGACTCACAGAATAGTCAATCGAACATTGTCAGTGCTAAATAATAAATTAACACTTAAATAGTAATGTAGGCAAACAAATTAAAAACATCAGTATTTGTATAGCTCTGTTAAAGAGAATATATCATACTTCTTAAGCACTCCAGCTCTCAGAAGTTGCTGATTAATTTTCCATAAATTTCCAACACAGCAAACATTTGATCCTCTTCGAAACAGTGCCTATTAATAAAGGTGATACACTCTATTGAATGACATAAACTTGACATTTTATAGTAATTTTCATAATTTAAATGAACAAAAAAAACAGATCAGTAAAATAAGTACACCCCTACATTTATCACACCCTCAAATCCATAAAATTTTAATCAGGTGTTCAAGATTGGGTGCCAGTGATTAGAACCTGCCTATAGAGTGCATGTGTTATTTAAATCTCACAAATGTGAGAACACATATGGTGTTCCCTTTGTTATTGAGGTGTGTGGTGTCTTCATGCCAAGATCTAAAAGGTTCTATAAGGCCTTCAGAAAAAAAGGTTGTGGATGCCTATGAATCTGGCAAGGGATTTAAAATGATCTCCAAATTATTTGAAATACATAATTTCACTGTAAGAAAATAATGTAAAAATGGTGCAGATTTCAAACAACTGCCAATCTCAGCAAATTCAGCCAAAGAGCAGACCGTCTGATGCAAAAAGAAGTCTCCAAGAACCCCAAAATTTCATCACAGGATCTGCTAGTAAGTCTTGCAACTGTTGGTGTCAAAGTGCATGCTTCTACAATCAGAAAAAGATTACACAAATTTGACCTGCATGGGAGGCGTGCCAGGAAAAGCCTTTGCAAGACTACAGTTTGCCAATGAGCATATAGGCAAAGACCAGGCCTTTTGGAATAATGTGCTCTGGACAGACAATCAAAGATAGAGTTGTTTGGCCACAGTAACAGCAGACATGTTTGGTGCAGAACAAAGACAGCTTTTCAGGAGAAGCACCTCATACCAACTGTGAAGCACGGTGGTGGAGATGTTATGGTTTGGGGTTGCCTCACTGCCTCAGGGACTGGACAGCTTGCATTCATTGATTCAACAATGAATTCTGCATCATAGATTCTGCAACAAAGAGTGCTTGAAGATAATGTGAGGCCATCTGTTCAAAAGCTGAAGTTGAACCGAAAGTGGACCTTTCAACAGGATAATGATCCTAAGCACACTAGCAAATCCACCAAGGAATGGCTCAAAAAGAAGCCATGGAGGGTTATGGAATGGCCTAGTCAAAGCCTGGAATTGAATCCCATTGAAATGTTGTAGGGTGATTTGGAATGGGCAGTACATGCAAGAAAATCCTCAAACATCTTGCAAATGAACTGGAAGAGTGGTCAAAAATTCCAGCAAGCCTGGTGGACAGTTATGCAAAACACCAACAAGAAGTTATTTCTGCTAAAGTGGGCAATACTAGCTTCTGAGGCCAACGGTGTACTTACCTTTTCCACAGAAGAATATCACATCTATTGATATTTCTGTTGAATAAATGATTGAAAAAGCTCATTTTCCTTGTGGTTTTGTTCAAGTGGTTTTGTTCAGTTGCAATATTCCAAAGCAGTTTCCTACAGCTTCTCTGAAATTAATTTATCACAGGTCTAGAAACAATTATAAACAGCAAATTATGCCTTTCTGACAATTATTGAGCATGTAAACCTGAACTATTGATAAACAGCAAACTACAAATAAAGATAATTTCAAACCTCCAGAAATGTTCATTAAGCACTTTCAGTATCTCAAAACAAACAGTAAATGTTATTCCCTGCAATATTTCTTGAACATGAAGCATAAAAAGCTTTAATGGTGCTTATAAAAAGAGCATCATCATTCTTCATCAGAGTTAAAAATAAATAAATAAATAAATAAATAGAAAAAAGTCCTCTTTATTCTCCAATTAAATCCATCTACCAGACGTTCATTTCAGACTAGTATGCCTCACTCATCCGCAATAAATGATCAGCTTTTGTTAGTGATTAATGCAGTAAGTTGTGGAGAGCTCAAATGAGCTGTTATCCATTTATTTACCTGCAGCCATCACTGCCATGCCATCTGTCTGTGTTTTTTCCCCACAGGGAGATGACGATTAGAAAGAGTGGGAGAAGCTTCTAGAAACCTTTGGACTGTGCCATATCCAATATAATCTATTTTATAAATCCCAAAGGAAATCTATAGTTGCATAAATGTGCCTTGTATGAAACAAACACACACACACACACACACACACAAACACAGACACACACAGACACACACAGACACACACAGACACACACACACACACACAGACACACACACACACACACACACACACACACACACAGGACAAACACCAATCATAATTATTCAGAAAGCCTATACTGCAACCATCCATCATTCTAAAGTCACAGCCAAATCCCAGAAAAAACAAATAGATAAAAGATAGAAATTGCAGACGGGTGATGCATTGTGATGTTAAATTGATGTATGTTATGTCTTTTCTACCCTTTTGCCAATAATTGACAGCAACAAACTGACCCCTTTGGAGCTATAAATCAAGTTTACTCAATTTGATCAAATTCAACTCAACACACACACTCGTTCATTTTTCTCTCACTCTCACACATTCTCCCTTCCACTCACGTGCTCTCCCTTCGACTCCGACTGTCCTTGATATAGTAAAGCTGAGCTCTGTCATCACTCCATCATCTCAAATGCACTACAAGCAACAGACACACGCATGTCCTAAGCTAAAAAGGTGCACCACTATGCCATTATATTAAAATGCACTTCTGCAACATGAAACATAATCAATATGGAATGTCGTATTTTTTAAATGTACATTATAGAGATTCTATATTCAGATCAGTTTGGCCATAAGAGTAGCAAGATAAAATTGCTACAAATATTACATGCTTTCTCAGGAAGATCAACAAAAAATGTTAAGTGGTTTTGTGTCAATATATATGTATTTTTAAGTATAAATAACTGAGATGAACATAAGATATATTGGGGGTTGGGGTGGATGATATGACAATATGATTGTGGCGAGGAGGAGGGCGTGGCCAGGCTGTGAGGATGCACACCTGGCACTGATCTGTCTAATCAGTGGGAGAGAGCGATAAAGGAGCGGCTGGAAGCGCCGGAGAGAGTGAGTGACGCCGACACAGAGCCACATGTGTGCGTGTGTGTGTGTGTGCAGTGATACGGAAAATAAAAAAGTTTCAAGTTGGAGTAAGCCTGTCTCCTGTCTGGTTCCTCCGTACCCAGCCTTGGAATCATTACACTGGTGCCGAAACCCGGGAAAAACGAGAGGAAATCGCCGCCATGGAAGGCTCACCTCTGGACCATCTCATCAACCAGCTGGCCAACCTCCACCAGACCCAACACCAGGCCCTCCTGCAGCTCCAGCGTGACCAGGAAAAGCAGTTTAAGGACCTCATCGACGCCCAGGCTGAGGACCGCCAGGTGCTCCAGGGCCTGGTGCAGCAGGCCGGGATTCCAGCCGCCGGCCCCGCAGCCCCCGCAGCAGCCACGCCCGCTGCTCTGCCCCACGTCGCGCTGACGAAGATGGGACCACAGGACGATCCAGAAGCCTTCCTGGAGCTGTATGAGCGCTCCACGCGGGCATGGGGCTGGCCTGAGGGTCAGTGGGTGGCCCGCCTGGTGCCGCTCCTGTTGGGCGAGGCGCAGCTCGCGGCCCAGCAGCTGCCCATTGCTAGCATGCTGGAATACCCGGACCTGAAGCGGGCGATCCTGCAGCGGGTTGGGTGGACCCCCGAAGAGCACCGGCAGAGCTTCAGAGCCCTGGCCTTCGCGGAGCTCGGCAGGCCATTCGCCTTCGCCCAGAAGCTACGGGACACCTGCAGGAGGTGGTTGTTGGCTGAGAAGCACGACGCAGAGGAAGTGATCGACCTAGTGGTGCTGGAGCAGTTCATCACCCGGCTTCCCGACAGGACGGCGGAATGGGTCCAGTGCCATCGTCCTGCGTCGCTGGATGAGGCGGTTCAGCTGGCAGAGGATCACCTGGCGGCGTATCCAGGGGCAGGCAAGCCCCACCCTTCTTCTTCTCTCTCTTTCTCTCCACCTCGTGCCTCTCCCCGTCCTTTCCCTGTCCCTACCCCCCGGAGACGCGGGCTGGGTCCACCCCGACCCATGCCACGCTCCCGTCCCTTCCCCCTCCCCCTCCCCCCCCCCCCCTCCCCCCCCCCCCCCCCTCCCCCTCCCCTTCCCACTCCCTCTGCTGGGTGAAACCAAAGCTGCCGGTGCAGGAGGAATGCCTGGGTCGGCGTGCTGGCGTTGCGGGGATCCGGGGCATTTCCAGGACCAGTGCCCCGTCATGGATGTGGGAGCAATGGTCCGGCTCCCCGACGTGCCGCAGGCCGCCTCCAATCGAGCAGGGACGTACCGCATACCGGTGAGTGTTCAAGGGGGTACATACCAAGCCTTGGTGGATTCAGGATGCAATCAAACCTCCATTCACCAAGGCTTGGTTCAAAGGGAGGCATTGGAAAATGCACGTGCGTCTCTCGCTCTCTCCCACTGATTAGACAGATCAGTGCCAGGTGTGCATCCTCACAGCCTGGCCACGCCCTTCTCCTCGCCACAATGATGTATGACAATCCATGTTGTAATAAATCCACCATGGTTTAAATATTGAGATACATATCGGGAAAATCATGAAACTTTGGGGGTCGCCAAAATATAATCACGGGTAGACAAAATCACTAGCTCATAAGCCTGGGAAAAGCAGATTACATATTCCAGCTTTTATATATCTATATCTATATATTTCATATATTAGTTTTCATTCACAGTTACTCAGTGGAGGTTCAGTATAATGTTTATATAACAGTCAACAGTATGGTTTTTTTTTTTTTTTTTTTTTTTTTTTTTTTTTAACTTCCCCCATCCAACAGCCAGAGAATGAAAAACTCTACTTTCTATCAAAAAAAAAAAAAAAAAAAAAAAAAATTCATTTGAAAAAACAACACGTTTAAACAGGCAAAACTCTGTCAAATTCTGCGACCTGCTAAACGAGATATATTATTTATTAGATAATCAAGAATCAGGAGATTTCCAGAATCAGGAGTATGAAGGGATGTGGAAACCAAACTGAATAAAAGCCAGTATAGTGCGGCACAAATCCTATAACACTAATACTAACGGAACATACAATCACCTCACATACAGTACTGTGCAAAAGTCTTAGGCACATGCAAAGAAATGCTGTAGAGCAAAGATGCCTTCAAAATAATTAAATTAAATGTCTCTACATTAAAAAAAAAAAAAAAAAATACAGTAAAGAGCAGTAAACAGTACTAAATTAAACAAAGTCAATATTTGGTGTGAAAAATAGTAATCTCCTGTACAATTTGTGCAGTTTTATAAGGAAATGAGCTGGTAAGTTTTATTGAGCATCTTGCAGAACCAGCCACAGTTCTTCTGGAGACTTTGACTTTTGCACTTGCTTCTTGTTTTTTCAGCAAAACCCAGCAGCCTTCATTGTGTTTTTTGTCTGAAAAGTGGTCTCTTACGTAATATGTTGCTTTCTTTAATGACATACAAACATCCTTCTGTAACATTTAATTTTGTGCTAGAAAACTAATGTTTGGGAATCTAAAATGTTTTTTTGTACTGACCTGATCATCATCATTTATCAAGTCATAAAATAAAAAATCTATAACAAAGTTTGTACTAAAAAAAGGGTGTCTAAAACCTTAACACAGTACTGTATAAACACTTAATTGAGTGAAACCGAAGACACTAGCAAGACTCAAATAACATCTTAACACAGATTGCTTCATCAGCAGAGACATTATCAGGAGATGATAGAGATTATGGCTACATGAAGTCATCTGCTATCAGCGATTCAAGTAATCACTTATTTTCCACAGTCTATATTAATGTATATAATTAGCTTGTTTAGTTTTATTATATTAGTTATAGCTTTTCAGCCTAGTTAATTGGGCCTCTGAGCAACAATAACATGGGACTAGGGAGCACATTGTAGGTTTTACTTGCCTGGTGAAGTGAATGAATTTATGGTTTGTCCATCCCGATCATATCATGACACTTCAAAATATTTTCACAATGTTTCTGCTAACAAATTGCCATAAAAAAAACAAAAAACCACCAGATAAAATAGGAGCAGGGGGTCAAGATCCTGGTTGGGCGTCGGTGTTGTGTGGTGGTGGGGGGTTGGTGTTGGTGTTGTGGGAAGCGTGTGGTGGAATATTCACTGAACCCAAGCCGACACGCCGCCTCTGCTAAACTGAGTTAATGAGACTGAGGGAGCCTGTGCTTCATATTGAATAGAACCCCTCACTCTCTCTCTCCTCTCTTTCCCTCATTCCCCCCCTCCATCTAGTATGCTAATGTTCCCATTTTTCAGCTTTACCTCCCTGTGAAGCTTTGACACAATTACCTTCTGCAGCTAATGTTTAATTCAGTGCAGTGTATGCGTGCAATGTGTTTATGTGTGACCTGGAGTACACATTCACGTGTGTGTGTGTGTGTGTGTGTGTGTGTGTGTGTGTGTGTGTGTGTGTGTGTGTGTATGAGAGATGGAGGGTTTGGGGGGCACAATTTAATGAGGCACAATTGGGAGCTATAAGATTGCAAAGGGAGCTAATCACTGATATGACACTTTAACAAAAATTCAAGACAACCAGCACATCACCAGCACTACACACACACACACACACACACACACACACAAGAAAGGGATTAACACAACAGTTAGTGCATGTATGAGCATGGAGACCAGACTCCCATTGGTGTGTGGCTTACCACACACTCAATATGTGTGCATTCGTTTGTACTCCTACATTCACAAATCAATTCAACAAAAAACAAACCTCAATGGCCTTGAACCAACTAATTATGTTCTGACTGTGTGCACTGATTTATTAGAGGAAACAGAGACAGCCATGAATCACAGCAGCCTCCTGTACTGTAAAATAGAGTACAGAAAAGAGGCAGAGGTGAGAGAAGCAGATAGATGTGCGTAAGAGTTGAGAAGAAGGAAGAAAAAAGTGAGACAGAATGAGTGGGAAGGACAGAGAAAGGAAGGGACAGAGAGGAAGCAAAAAAAGAGAGAGAGCAACAGATGGTGGAAAGTGGCCCAAAAAGGGAAAAAAAAACAAGGAAATAAATGGGCAGGAAGAATAGATATGGGTAGATATAGATAGATATGGGTAGTGGAAGGAGAGTATATATAATTTACACTAATATCCTAATACTCTTAATCAGTGAGACATGTCCACGCAGTTGAGATCAGATGGAAAATAGTAGTTGTTCTTGCATTCAACTATAATTAAATTGATGTTAAGGATACAGTGGTGTGAAAAAGTATTTGCCACATTTTTGTGTGCATCTTATACTAAGAAAATCTAAGATAAAACAAAGGCAACCTGAGTGAACACAAAATGCAGTTTTTAAATGATAATGTTATTTATTGAAGCAAAAAAGTTATCCAATACGAACTGGGCCTGTTACTAATTCCCCAAATCTATGAAACTGCATTCATAATGGGGTTCAGCTGGACTAGACACAAAAAGGCCTGATTACTGCGAACCCTGTTCAATCAAATCAACAGTTAAATAGAACTTTTCCAACAGTGTGAAGTTGGTTAAAAGGTCTTACCCAGTAACACACTATGCCAAAATTGAAAGAAACTCCAGAAATGATGAGGAAGAAGGTGATTGAAATACATCAGTCTGGGAAGGGTTACAAAGCTATCAAAGGCTCTGGGACACCAAAGAACCATAGTGAGAGCCTTTATCTCCAAATGGAAAAACTTGGCACAGTAGTGAATCTTCCCAGAAGTGGCCGACCTTCCAAAACTCCTCCAAGAGCACAGCAACTACTCATCCAGGAAGAACCAAGGACAATATCAAATGACCTACAGGTCTCTCTTAGATCAATAAAGATCACTGTTCATGACTCCACTATCAGAAAGACACTGGGCAAAAAAGTGGAACTGTTTGGAAGACAGGGGTCCCATTAACTTTGGTGTAAACCAATCACCGAATTTCACAAAAAGAACATCACACCTACGGTCAAGCATGGTGGTGGCAGTGTGATGGTGTGGGGATGCTTTGCTGCTTCAGGGCCTGGGCAACTTGCAATAATTGAGGGAAACATGAATTCTGTTCTCCACCAGAAAATCCTAAGGAGAATGTCTGGTTTTCAGTCCATAAGTTGAAACTCAAGAGCAACTGAATTATGCAGCAAAACAATGATCCAAAGCATAGGAGTAAGTCCTAGTCCTAGAAGTAAGTGAAAGACTGATCTCCAGTTATCAGAAGTGTTTGGTTGCAGTTATTGCTGCTAAAGTTGGCACAACCAGATTTTATGTTTAAGGGGGCAATTCGTTTTTCAGCATTGGTGATCTGTGTTTGATAACGTTTTTTTGCTTCAATAAAATAAAAAATAAAAAAACTTAAAAAAAACTGTATTGTGTGTTTACTCAGGTTGCCTTAGTTTTATGTTGTATTTCGTTTGAAGATAAACTATTTAGTATGTGATATACACAAAAACAAAAGAACAAAAGAAATCAGGATGGGGCAAATACTGTTTCACAGCACTGTATATATTTCTAAAATCTACCCATGGTAATTGTGATAGATCTAGTATTATAGTATGTAATAGTTTCAAATGTTTCAAAAATCTATGTTGAAAGAGGCTCGAATGTGAAGCCAGGTTCATGTGTCTGGCATCCCATAAATCCATAAATCATTTGGAGCATGGATTATCCAGACCCAGTGAGCTGTGCACATTGTTTAATTTTCTACCTTTTATGACCCTTTAAGTATTTATTCAAGATAGTCACATTGAATCTTTCAAGATAGCTTTCTAATCTGCTACAATAAGATAGGATCGAGCAGCACTAATATGTCAAACAAAAACCCAATAAGATTGAACAGCAGGTCAAGATGACGCAGTTACAGGAGGCCTTCTGAAGGAATGTAATGTAATTAAATGCAATGTAATGTAATGTACTGTAATAATAAGCCCAGATGCAGGCAGGATGTATGACATGATTTATAAAACTTTCTCAGGGCTTAGTAGTCACTGTAGTAGTTTTGTCTAATAGACTGCAGTGTTGGGATAAATGTACTATGTTTGAAGAAAGAAGATTTTTGTACACCCGTGGCCAAAAGTTTTGAGAATGACACAAATATTAATTTTCACAAAGTCTACTGCTTCAGTGTTTTTAGATCTTTTTGTCAGATGTTACTAAATGTTACTGAAGTATAATCACAAGCATTTCATAAGTGTCAATGGCTTTTATTGACAATTACATGAAGTTTATGCAAAGAGTCAGTATTTGCAGTGTTGACCCTTCTTTTTCAAGACCTCTGCAATTCGCCCTGGCATGCTGTCAATCAACTTCTGGGCCACATCCTGACTGATGGCAGCCCATTCTTGCATAATCAATGCTTGGAGTTTGTCAGAGTTTGTGGGTTTTTGTTTGTCCACCCGCCTCTTGAGGATTGACCACAAATTCTCAATGGGATTAAGGTCTGGGGAGTTTCCTGGCCATGGACCCAAAATGTCGATGTTTTGTTCCCCGAGCCACTTCGTTATCACTTTTGCCTTGTGGCAAGGTGCCCCATCATGCTGGAAAAGGCATTGTTCGTCACCAAACTGTTCTTGGATGGTTGGGAGAAGTTGCTCTCTGAGGATGTTTTTGTACCATTCTTTATTCATGGCTGTGTTCTTAGGCAAAATTGTGAGTGAGCCCACTCCCTTGGCTGAGAAGCAACCCCACACATCAGTGGTCTCAGGATGCTTTACTGTTGGCATGACACAGGACTGATGGTAGCGCTCACCTTTTCTTCTCCGGACAAGCTTTTTTCCAGATGCCCCAAACAATCGGAAAGGGGATTCATCAGAGAAAATGACATTACCCCAGTCCTCAGCAGTCCAATCCCTGTACTTTTTGCAGAATAGCAGTCTGTCCCTGATGTTTTTCCTGGAGAGAAGTGGCTTCTTTGCTGCCCTTCCTGATACCAGGCCATCCTCCAAAAGTCTTCGTCTTACTGTGCGTGCAGACGCACTCACATCTGCCTGCTGCCGTTCCTGAGCAAGCTCTGCACTGGTGGTGCCCCGATTCCACAGCTGAATCAACTTTAGGAGACTGTCCTGGCGCTTGCTGGACTTTCTTGGGCGCCCTGAAGCCTTCTTCACAACAGATGAACCTCTCTCCTTGAAGGTCTTGATGATCCGATAAATGGTTCATTTAGGTGCAATCTTACTAGCAGCAATATCCTTGCCTGTGAATCCCTTTTTGTGCAAAACAATGATGGCTGCACATGTTTCCTTGCAGGTAACCATAGTTAACAGAGGAAGAACAATAATTTCAAGCACCACCCTCCTTTTAAAGCTTCCAGTCTGTTATTCTAACTCAATCAGCATGACAGAGTGATCTCCAGCCTTGTTCTCATTAACACTCTCACCTGTGTTAACGAGAGAATCACTGACATGATGTCAGCTGGTCCTTTTGTGGAAGGGCTGAAATGTAATGGACATGTTTTTTTGGGATTAAGTTCATTTTCATGGCAAAGACGGACTTTGATATTAATTGCAATTCGTCTGATCACTCTTCATAACATTCTAGAATATATGCAAATTGCCATCATAAAAACTGAGGCAGCAGACTTTGTAAAAATTAATATTTGTGTCATTCTCAAAACTTTTGGCCACGGCTGTATACCAGGCTGGTCCTGAGAAGAGGACAGCAGCTGTGAACCAAGTGTATGTGCTAAGGCCCAGAACAACTTGAGGGTGGGCATGTTCCACAGTCGATACAGCCCCACTGGTGTCACCCATTTAGCTCCAGTAAACCAACAGGGCAGTGCCAATCTACAGCTTCACGGCTCAGCACACACCCAACTCAGATAATCCAACTTGGCAGCTCTGTCTGCTGGTGTATCATACAGGCCTGCTGCAAGCAGTAGGAGACCAAAGACTACATGGAACACACACATGCAAATTTTCTCTGCTCTGGTAAATCTACTATGTACCAAGACAATTACTTATTGAGGAACCACTGAACAATATGTTACCACCCCATTTTTTAAGAACTGCTAGGGTTTTAAAACACTGTGGTTACTTACTGGGCAATCAGACATTGCAGAATGAATGTTTTCTACCCTTTAATCAGAGTCAATTTCTGACCACAGGACCACTGTTGGCTGGGTATTTTTGTATTGTGAACTTTTCTTAACACAGCAGTGACACTGAGGAGTTTAAAAACCCCAGCAACACTGCTATACCTGATACACTCACAACAGCACGACACACACACCCACACACTACCATGTCAGTGTCACTGCTGTGCTGAGAATGATCCATCACCCCAATATCATCTGGTCAGCTATGATCCTACTGATGGATGGGGTAAAAAGAGGCTCCCTGCGCCTAGTAAGCAATCCAGTCAACAATTGTACACCTAGAAAATGAACCTATATGACAGATGGACCAGATTAAATGGAGTATAAGAGAGAGAACGCTGAGATGAATGGAAGATGGAGAGGAGATTCAAACATATTCAAATCATCAATGATATTTAAAAATGTGCTTTTTAGCCCTCTCTCACCTGCTCCTAAAGAAATTCTGATTCCTGCCCACTCCCGCAGGAAAGTTTGACTAATTCCACCACTCCCACAGAAAGTTTAATCATCATAATTCTGTTCTCTACCAGAAAATCCTAAAGGAGATGTCTGGTCTTCAGTCCGTAACTTGAAACTCAAGCTCACTGAGCTAATCAAAATGACCACAGCTGATCACAGTTGAAAGTCAAATGGCTTTGTGTGCCATTGAGAAGGTCATTAGCTACACCTTATTGAGTTTACAAGTCATTTTTAGGAGGGGGATGATCCTTTTTCCAACTCAGTGATTCGGTTTATTTATTTATTTATTTTTTCTGACATGTTGGTGTTATATCTTTCACTTGGATGTTATAAGTTGCACTGAGTAAATACAGCTGGATAAAACAAAAACTGTGTCCGTCTTCATTTCAGGCTGAAAAGCAACAAAATGTGATTATTTTAAAGGGGGGTGATTCTTTTCTATACCCACTGTGCAATATATATATATATATATATATATATATATATATATATATATATATATATATAGATATATAGATATATATATATATATATATAGAGAGAGAGAGAGAGAGAGAGATTTTTGATTGAGTTAATGTAATTGACGTTTACCATGTGCATCAAAAAATCAATAATGAAGATAATCTGAGAGGACAAATACTATAAGTAATGATAAACCAACATATTTGGAGTGTAGCAAGTAGTACATAATTTATATTCAAACAGTACACTTGTTTAAATAAAATTTTTTTAAAAATACAGTTTTTAATAACAGGTCTATTCTATTATATTATGGAACTGCAGTAACCTTTTGACAAATGTTTTAAGCTGTGACTACATATACAACAGGGTTTTTGCACTTGGCTCACTTGTTAGATAAGTTAAATAGACTGTGTTCTTTGTCAAATATATCAATAAGATAATGTTCAGTTAAGACATACTGATGCTCTGAGAAATACACTGTCATTACAGTTCAGCCAACATTTGGCACGTCTGCCGAGTTAAACACAGCAGAATTTAAAATCTTCAGGATTTGGTTTTAACAATGATGATTTAAGTTAGTCTATTGTGTGGCTGTTTATCAAACATCAACACCCATGCACACACATGCCATACAATCTGGCAGGCAGACAGCAGTGTGCGCGCGGCTACATGATTAAGACATATGGCACTTGAAAGATTTATGAACGGTAGATACACTCGGGAGGGTTGCCAGATGTTCAGGGTGATGATTGCAGGAGTGTTTCCTCTCACAAGGAGGTCACTGAGTTAGACGGAGTTCAACTGTGACTTCAAAGCACCATGCCACTGCTGTCTTGCTGAAGGAATGGAGTGCTACATTCCAACAAGTTAGCACTCCTATGATTTGCACATACAATATGTGCACACACAGTAAAAAGACTATGCTTTCAATGTATTTCTATTATATACAGGCCATAAAACAAACTAAGCTAAATGACACTAAACGAAACTACAACCCCATTTCCATAAAGTTTGGGATTTTTCTAAAATGCAATAAAAACAAGAATCTGTGATTTGTCAAGTAGACACTTTGAAACTTTAATTAACTGGCAAAAGTACAAGAAAAGATATTCAATATTTTCACTGACCAACTTAATTGTACTTTGTAAATATAAACAAATTTAGAATTTGCTGCCTTCAACATACTCAAAAAAAGTTGGCAAAATAAGACTGAAAAGTTTATAGAATATTCAAGTAACACCAATTTTTCAGGTTAATTGGTAACAGGGTAGGGTATCAGGATTGGGCATGAAAGGAGCATCCACCAATAGCTCAGTTTTTGCAAGAAAGGATGGGTCGTGGCTCACCATTTTGTGCCAAACTTCGTGACAGAATTGTCAGTCAGTTAAAAAAAACATTGCTCAACGCAAGATTGCAAAGAATTTAGGTCTTTCACCATCTACAGTGCATAATATTGTGAAAAGATTCAGGGAATCCGGAGAAATCTCATTGCGTAAAGGACAAGGCCGGAAACCACTGTTAAATGTGCGTGACTTTCGAGCCCTCAGGCAGCATTGCCTGAGAAATCATGCTACTGTGATAAATATAACCACATGTGCTCGGGAATACTTCGGAAAACCATTGTCACTTAACACAGTCCACCGCTGCATCCAGAAATGCAACTCGAAACTCTATTACGCAAGGAGGAAGCCACACATCAACTCTATGCAGAAACGCCGCCGAGTTCTCTGGGCCCGAGCCCATCTCAGATGGACTGAAAGGCAGTGGAAACGTATGCTGTGGTCAGAGGAGTCCACATTTCAGCTTCTTTTCAGGAAAAAAGGACGTTGAGTTCTCCGTGCCAAAGATGAAAAAGACCAACCAGACTGTTATAAGCGAAAAGTGCAAAAGCCGGCATCTGTGATGGTATGGGGGTGCATCAGTGCCCACGGCACAGGTGACTTGCATATGTGTGGAAGTACCATTGACGCGGAGGTGTATATTGGGATTTTAGAGAGACATATGCTGCCAACAAGGCAACGTATTTTCCAGGAAGTCCATGGTTATTTCAGCAGGACAGTGCCAGGCCTCATTCTGCACGTGCTACAACAGCGTGGCTTCGTAGACACAGAGTGCGTGTGCTTGACTGGCCTGTCAGCAGTCCAGATCTGTCTCCTATGGTGCATCATGAAGAGGAGAATCAGAAACTGGCGACAAAGGACTGTTGAGCAGCTAAAGTCTTGTATCAAGCAAGAATGGGCAAAAATGCAGTGAAGTGAAATTGCCCCAATGCATTAATCTGCTACAATCTACATTTCCGATCTACATTGTGTGAGAAAAGAAACCATTTACATAAATAAAAATTAAAGCACTAAATCAGTCATGGGAAAGTACTGGAACTTTTAGCTAGAACAAAAACATGGGCAAACAGGTCATAACCACAAATTCCAAATCTCTATTTAAAGGTTGTTTCTGACTTCTGTTTCAGAAGAACTGCATTGCTTCAGCAGAATAAGTTTATGTGACTGAAAGCGTTAAAGGTTGTTTTAGGATCTAGTTGTTCAAATGTTAATTTTTGTGCTATAGTTTATTCGCCAAATTGTATTTTTCAAGCTCTGATTTCACTCTACCTGGCATTTTTAAAGAGACCCTGTGCCCACACATTTAGCAGGCTTTCATTTGAACCAGGGCTTGCAACTGTTTATGCTTTTTACAGCTAGTTCAATTAAAAACCACAATCTCTAATTAAAATCTTCACTGCAGATTAAAATGTGGGATTAATTCCAATTGTCCAGCAAACAAGTAAACAGCAACAAAATTACTCTTAACAATTTTGCTTTCTTTTTAAATAAATATTAAAAAAAACCTTAAATATCTAATAAAATCTAACATGCTACAAGTTTTGAGATTTAAACCAACTAAACTGCAAGATTAAAATAATGGTGCAACAGGAATAAATTTAATCTAGGTTTAATGGAAAACTACATCCAGGATTAAACAATGGGTTGAATACATTGCATGTTTTATTTTATTTTATTTTTTAAAACATTTTTTGCTGTAGCCCAGTCAATAACTTAGTACATCTTTAACACGATCAAACAACATAACTCATTGTGTATGGCTCAGTCTTAAATAAAATAAACTATATAGAGTGATGGATGTTAAATGAAAGTCGCAGTGTCCTGGCTGCACTACTATAATCTCCATTACTGAAATAAGAACAGTCATATAGAGAGAAGAGCACTCCTGTGAGATTGGCCAGGGCCCGAACCCTGAAGTATAATGGCTGCCCTTTTACGGCTCCTTCCCTGCTTCTTTTACCCTGGGACAGCGTAAGAGTTCGCTAATCAACTATTAAAGCCCTTCTTATGAGTGCATTGCCACTCCCATACTCCCTTGGCCTCAGTCCTTCCTGTTCCCTCCCTCCGCCTCTCCACATGCTTTAATGACAAGTTTAATGCCAAACATACTTCCACCAGTCCCCATCACTCTCATTACTCTAAACGCTGCATAATTGGTCCATAGTGCTTTACTGGGCGGGAATGGAATATATTACAGTGATGTAGATCATGATCCTAGTCCTGATTCCTATGTACTGCTTGTTTTTGTGTTTTGCTTCCACTACCTTGCGTCATTCTCATTACATGATAATAAAGACCATTAATGAGTTGAGTGAGCAGTAAATTGTGGACTAAAATTAAAAGACCTCCATACATACGAAGGTTGGCTCGGCTTCAGACAATTTTATGTTACACAATGAAGGAAAGTGCTGTGTACTAAATCTTCTTAATTAAGCAAACTATTTCACCAAAACAATATTTTGGAGCCAAACTTTAGCACTATGAACATGACATGAGGTAACCGTCATTTCATAGTGCTTTGCATGACATAGTTTTGTAATTAAGAACACATGGAGCCTTGCTCCGGTCAGCCCCCAAGCACATTTTAATCAGAACCATAGACACAAACTCAGACACACTCTCTCTCTCTTCTCTCTCTCTCTCTCTCTCTCTCTCACACACACACACACACACACACACACACACACACACACACAGCATGAGACCACTTCATTAGACTAAAACAAGAGGGGGTTGGCTGGTAAGTGTGTAATGCAGGGGTATACAACAAAACAATTATCAGTACACAAAAGAGACTACATCTACCAATCATGCCATGGATAGAGGTACAACACCGACAGCAAACTGAAAGAAAATAGACTGCCTTCTTCACTGGCGGCCAGCAACAGAGAAAACAAAGGCTCTGAAGAAATGGAAATCGGAACTCAATTTTAGAGACGGAAGTGAAAGAGAAAGGCAGACGTTCAAAATTAGTCAGCACCTGTACACCATGTCACTCATTTTATTCTCAAAGGGATGAATATTTCATTCGCACTTGACATACCACTGCCTTTGCCATTCACACACACAGCAGCCACTCAAAGTCTTCCCCCAGGAGCCCACAGCTGCCACTCAAAGAACTCTCTCCAAGGAATATACATCTCAGAGAGCAGGGGCACTCAGAAGACCAAAATCACCCCAGCAGCTTCAAAATGCTGCCATGGAGGTCTGGAATAAAGGGAACTCACAGACTCATGGAGTGGATTGTTAAGAGCAGATGAACACCTAGCATCCCCCGTATCCATTTTGATTCATTCTCTTGTGGCTTCGCCGTCTGATCTCAAGTTTCAAGGTTTAAAGGGAGAAAGCTGGCGATAGGTAAATATTAGCATAAAGATTTAAAGACCATGTTACTCTTGTCAATTTAGTGCAAATGTCTAGCTTGTCAGGAGAGGAACTGCAATATGTCTACCGTCTACAATTAGGTTTCCATGGACCAGTGCATCATGGAAGCTTTTTCATGTTAGTCAGCTTAAGCAGCTTCAAGACCAATCTCCCAGAGTTCCTCTTTAGGCTGTAAGTTTACCTGGCTAACTGACCAGGAAAGGTTCTCCTAAGCTATACTACTTGGAAATATTACTTAACTAACAACAATTAGTCAGTTGCACGCATCATTTACTTAACAATCTTATAATTTAAGAGCATAAGCCTCCATTTCTGGGGAGAATACAGTACAATAGTAAAGCCAGTGAAGGCAACAGCAGTGCTGCTACTAATTGAGCCATTCCACCGAATGGGTGCCATTTCTGTCCCCAGAACATTATAAAATTTATAAAAATTATTTATAAAAATGCATGACAATTAACTCTAAAATACATTTTATTATTAAGCAAAGTGTCCTGCACATTAAGCTAACTGCAAATTTAAAATATATAATTAAAAACATTAATAAAAACTACCTAGAACACTAAAAAATAGCATTTTATGCATGTCCCCACTCTCTATCTCTATACTTTACATTGAAATATAATGATTAAAGTCCTTCAGAAATCTTATTTTTTTATCCATTGTTCTGTGACTTTATATCCAATCTATGATTTAAAATGTTTTTTTTTCCATGAGAAATCCATAACATTTTAGATAAAATACACATTTTAGTCGTGTCCCCGGGTTTTCACTCAGTCCTGCTACCCGAGCACATTGCCCTCCTTGAAAAACTTGGAACATTCCACAAGACACATTTTCAACAGGAAGTTGCGTCATTTGAATCTTCTGAAGGCAATGGGAAGACCAAAAATAAGTCCTCTCATTTTCTTTTCTGTATATTTGATGATATTGCAGCTGTGTCTGAGAGGGTCAATCTCAACGTATTGTCCTGTTAGCTAAATTATTTTTTAGATGTTATTTGTTTATTTTAAATATACACATTTTTGGTAAATCACTAGAATTTGCTCAGTATCCTCATGCTATAAGCATGTATGCCATGTGGCTATATTTCATGTATTTGCTAATTCTATGCTAAAAACTCAGTCCTGTTACCTTCAGTCCTGTTACTCATATAAACCATAACAGGACTGAGTAATAGGTAACAGGAGTGAGTAGCATCCTATGGTGTATTGATTTATTAGTGTGAATATTAGTTTATGTAATACAATTTACTTGATTTTTAAGTTTTACAGTCACTGTTACTTAAGAACACACAAAGGTATCAGATTTACAGTGTGAATGCCGTGCTTACAGGGAGCCAGTCCACCACTAAGTGCTGCAGAAAAGCTCTTCAGGCGAGGATTCACTGCCGGTACGTGGAACTTTTTCGAGGCGAGCCACGGGAAGGGTACCCCAGATAGTGTGGGACACACACACACTCACACACACACACTCACAAACACACACACACACACACACACACACACACACACACACACACACACTCACTCACATACACACACACACACTCACATACACACACACACTCACATACACACACACACTCACTCACATACACACAGACACACTCACATACACACAGACACACACACACACTCACAGACACACACACACTCACAGACACACACACACACACACACACACACACACACACACACACACACACACACACACACACTCTCTCTCTCTCTCTCTCTCTCTATCACACATACACACACACGCACACACACACACACACACAGAGTCCAGATACACATTCCTGTTACTCAGTGTTCATTCCTGTTACACAATGTTCATTCCTGTTATTAAATTGTTTTTTTTCTAAAAAATAAACTTAAACCACTGCTTTTCTCAATTGTGTTACGTCCATCATTTAACCAATAGTTTAATTAGTTACATGATAAAAAAAAAAATTAAACCTGAGGTTTAGGTCTCCTTTGAAATGAAAAAAATGGCTTTGCATTTAAAAAAAAAAAATACACATTGTGTGCATATATAGTGATTTTTTTGTGATAAATATCAATTATTTAAACACACAACCAACCATTTCTTTAAAATAAACACTTTTGTGAGAGGAAAACAAAGAAATTAGTTGACATTGCTTTTAATCTTGCTTTTTAAAAGACATATGATTTTTGGTAACAGGACTGAGAAAATGCATCCATCTCTCACCTTGTAAAAAATGAAATAAAGTTACCCGAGATTGACCAATATACATTTTGAACAGTGGAATATGTGTGCTATTAGATTCAGTGTTGAAAAAAGATAAAAAATTAAGTTTAATTTTTAAAAGTTACAACAGGCAAATCTTTTGGTCACCCATTTGGTGGAATGGCTCAATTAACCATATGTGTGTTTACAGGCTGCCCACCACTGTTCATAGGTTTGAGTTTTCAGAAACTGCTGATCTCCTGGGACAACAGTGTCTAGAGTTTACACAGAATGGTGTAAAAAACTGTCAGACAGTTTTTGACAGACAAAAATGACAGACCACCAACATCACTATTGTCTAGGAGGCGGCATAGAGTTGAACTTAGCAAAATGCCACTGACATGAGGAAGATCCTGATGGAAAACACAATAATAAAGCTTCAATTTCAGACAAAATGGTGTTTGTGTTGAGCAGATAATGGTTAAAAATGCTATTATTTTAAACATATTTTTGGTATTTAATGCAAGTCCACCTAACTTTGTACGTTTTTTATATTAATTAGTATTTTTATGAATAATACCAACACCTGATAAGCCTACATTGGTGTGGTGCCTCACACTTCCTATCATTACAGTCCTCATCCAGACATAGCAGAGTACTGAGGCACAAATAATGAGGTCATGTATTATCTGAATGCAGAAGGATATCCAGGCTCTGATAGAGGCAGTCCCAATATCCTCCGGTGGTCAATAAAAGGGTATGGGTAACACTAACAATACAGTGCAGCCTTGTTACCACTGCATTGTTTGTCTCCCTTCAACCACGTGTGGCATATTTGTTATCCCTTGTCTGCTCCGGTATCAAAATAGCCCTAGTTCAAATTGGGCCTTAATCAGATGGGGACAATACGATCCCATGGCTGAGCCACTCAAGCAGAAGAGCCCTAGCCTCCCGAGGGCATGCTTCAATCACATTGTGATTCAACAGAAGCTGAATGTCCATGTGGCCAATGCAAAGCAAAGTGATGCCAGCACCTATAGAAGGGCACATAAGGGGAAAGATGGAATAACAGAAATGTTTTCTTACCTTGGGTTGAAAGTAGAACGCAGAGGAAACATGGAAAAGAAAAAGAAAAAATGTTAATACATTTGGAATAGTTTCTTTTATAAACAGAATTTTGCAGATGTATGTAAAAAGGCATGGGCATCTCAACAATTTCCATCCATTAGCTTAGCTGGATATTCACCAATACAGTTTCTGTTGGGATTCACTCACTTCAAGGCTGTGTGAAAATAAACCTAACTGCATTTACTTCCACATCTTAGAGGGATCAGCCAGAGGGAACCATGAATTTATAATGAAAGCGGTTTGCACTCATTCCAAAACCTTAGGTCAACTCTCTCACTTTATGTTTAGTCATATTTGTCAAAGAAAGTGTAGAAAATTTGACAGCACATGAACAAACCTGCTTCTGATTGATTAACCTGTCATACACCAAAACAATCAGTGATTTCAGTGCAATTGTTGAATCGACGTCAGATGTGTGGAAATAATCTCCTGCTATTCACTCATTTACATGTTGTTTGCATAACTCCCAGTCAGATTTAACCATTCAGTATTGATGAATGAAAGCCATTATTTGTATTTGGACGTCTTTCTGAATGATCTCACTCTCCCTTGCCCAGACATCCAGAGACAATGCCCGTCTCTTAAGTGTAATTAATTCAGCATGGGACAGAATGTGGACAAACACAGTGTCCTTCCAGAGCAACAATGCTACCTGAAAATGTACTAATAATGCCTACGGCCTGTGTAACCATAATGATCTGCAAGTACCTTCGTTTAAACTGGTTTCAAGTGAACATATTTTTAGATCATTACTAGTACATTCTGTACGCCTCAATAGCCTTAGGTCAAATATCACCGTTACAACATATTGCTAATGCGCTAGTCGTTGTCTCCATATCATCTTCCTTCTCTTCTTTCAGAACGTTGACTGACTCTTTCGACAGTGCTATGTTTCACCCTTGAGAACCTCTGATGTATTGAAACAGTTTAGTACACTACACTGGTCTAATGTTACTGAATACATTAGGTTTAAAGCTGTTTATGAAAACATCCTCTCTTTTTTTTAGCTATGAGAGAACAGGGAGCATAGCAAAATAATCTGAACATTGAAAAGGACTATTTGTAATTTAAGAGACCAACCAGTAAAACAGCTAACTTGTTATAACACAAGACTTGATTAGACTAATCCTGAATTCATGCCGGTAATAGTCACAGTAACAGTCTGCATCAGATGTCTCAGCTACACTTCTGTATGTGCTACTGGCAGGGGAAAGAACAGCACTCTTCAAATTTAATCTGTTTTAGCAATTCCAGCATTTGAATATAAACTATGAGAAGGTGAATTTAAATTTCTGGCAATTTAGTGTTTTTTTTTTTGTTTTTTTTTTGTTGTTTTTGTTGAGATAGATATAAACTTTTTAATGTGTAATTATGAATGGAATTTATCCTCCAATTTCATTTTGCTTAAATAATAGACTTTACATACATAAAATATTTTGAGAGGGCTGATTTTACTAGTTATTGAACACATTGTGTTTGTTTGAGTAGAGGCTGTTAATAGGACAAAGGCAGATGATGTCCTTTTATTGCTTTCACCAGCCAGTGAAAATATGGGAGAACAAGAAATCTTTTTTTATACAATGTTAATACTGATATAGAGTGATTAGGACAGCTGTAATTACAAAACGCTTTACTTATAAACACCACATGAGACGGGGGATAGTGAATAACTGGTATATTTGTTTTTATTTTGTTTCCCCATGTTTGTCTAAAGCCCTATTCGGACAGGATTGTTTTTCAGGACATTTCAGGCTATAAAGTAATTGTTACTATGGACGTCTGTGATATTTATCATCAATTCGCACGGGATAAACGATTAATGTAGAAATTGCAGAGATGGGCATGTCTTTGACCTTTACATGCTGACAACCCATCACAGCAGCCCCATGCATCATATGTAACCAGGCTTGGGGAGTAACGGCTTTACGTATTCAGGATACAAAAAAACTGGTAACTGTAATCTGTTACAATTTCATCAAAAAACAAAGTAATCAGATTACAGGTACATTTTGTAAAAAATGGGAATACTTTCAGGATTACAATTTTTTTCATTTAAAACCCAAAGAAATGAATCCTTTGACATAACACAATAGACAGCTGCTTGATTATAGTTCTGGTTCTTTTTGCCAGTCATGGCTCACGAGTAACCTCCTGGTGCATGTGCAAATAAATTTGCGCAAAGTTGATGTGGTAGAAATGAACACAAATTGTTCTCTGGAATGCTTCTGGGTGACCATACGTCCTCTTTTTCCTGGACATGTCCTCTTTTTTGGACATAGGATAGTATCGTCCGGCCGGGATTTTTAAATTTGAGAAAATGTACGGGATTTGGCTTTAGTTTCATTATGATGTGTTTATGGTCTAATACTGCATCAGGTGTGCACATATTTCCACTGCTTTAACCCCTCTCTGTAATTCCCGCCTTCTTGCACACAAATTGGTCGATTATAAAAGGCTTGCCGCAACTATTGGCCAAATTCCTGCCTCTCAACCATTAGCCTACAAGCTCTGTTGTGTACGGCATCAAACAGTTGCTTGACAATGACACAATTATCACATTGCTTCGTATTACATGGTCATTCAAATGTGTAAATGATGGTAGAAAGTAAACTCGTGGCATCTAATATTTTATTTTATTCCATGGACATTCAAAAGAATGTAGGAAAAAATGTAAAACGTGCGCAGAGTGAAATAAATGTTATTGATATATATTTGTGATGCTAATCGTGTGTCTTTTCCAGTGTATTAAAGTCTGCATTCATAGTAACACTGTTTTGAACGCTATCTGCATGGGATTAGTTTAACCTGGGGTTATTTTTACAGGTGAAAGACTCTGTAATCTTCACTGGCTCGGGAACGCGCAGTCCAGAAAAAGTCTGGAAAAATAACTGGCATGACAAATTCGCACGGGATTAAAATCACAGAGAAGCTCTGGTGATTGTTATATTACCCCATCTCTCTATATAAAACTAGTCCTGTCCGAATAGCCCTTAAAATGAGAATCATAATGTACACAAACTGTGCTATGAATCTCTATTTTCTGTGTTCAATGGATCCCTGTTGAGTTTATGCTTCACTCAGGAATGCAAATGAGAAAAACCAGAGATGAAGAATAACACAAAGACAGTACAATGCACAGGCTTGAGTTTGATGCACTAATGCACTTTTTTCACAGTTGATATGGATTGAATCTCTTGTTAAAATGGAATTGGAGGTGACGCTTGTGTTTGGATGTTGACTTTAACAAACAGAAACTGGAAAAGACTGAAAGTGCCAGTGGGATTTCTCTCTGAGGTAATGCTATGATGTGTATACCATATTCCGTTCCCCTGTTATTAATGCATGTCACTATGTAGCTCACGTCAAACATCACTATATTGTATTGTTCACTACATCACTATATTGCTCGTCACACACACACACACACACACACACACACAATCCCAGCCAACCATCATACTTGACACAAATTGACAAAGAGGTCAATTCAACATTTAAACCATCAAATGTTTGTCTCAGAGCTATTCACATTTGAAAGCTTCTATGTTAATGTCCCTCTGCATATGGATAAAAACACTATTAGATTGAGAAAGCACAGAAAAGAGAGACATACAGCTTGCACAAAGGTGCCTAGTTTTTCCTTTGCCTAGATAAAAAGAGTTAAATATGATGCTGGCTGGAAGGTTATTTTCTATGATTCCCAGAGTTACAGGACCAGATAATAATAATATGTGAAGCAAAGCAATCAGAGAGACAGGGGATACAATGAAAGAGAGGGAGAAAAAAATGGAAGAGAAAGAAATAGAAGAGCTAACAGTAAAGAAGAAGTGGAAATGGTAACAGATGATAAGGTCACACTAAATCTTTTGCCAGCTTTTTCCCCCTCTCTGTATCTGCAGTCCAATCAGGATGGAGTTATGAGCAGGTTGCTGTGTGGAGTGGTGATCACAGTGCTCTTTCTACCATACTCTCCACAGTCAAATTATCTTTCTGAACCTCATGCCAAGGGATTCTGCAGAGGATAATCTGAACACCACAGGCCATCAGATGTGCATAACCTTTACTTCAAAGATGGATCAGAGAAATCACCAACATTGTTATTCCTATGATCAACAATAGGTGCTTGGAATGGCAGATTTTAGAGAGGAATTCATATATTCATTGTGAAAGGTCTAAAGAGACATTTGGAGCACCTGCTGGATTACATCAACACATCCTTCCTCTCTACTGACTCCAACTGAGGACTTTTAACAGGTGGAGAAAAAGTGGCTCTTGGATAATCGAACCATATGTTCCCCCAGTGGAGCACACACCCACTCCAAATGTGACTTCCAGCCATGCGGCAGGATGAGGAATGGCTATCCGCATGAACCCTTCTGTTAGATTAAAAACATGAGTCCATGAAAGAGGGCACCAACCCACCAATGCCAATGAACAAAGCATATCAACCAACCTAATGGTCTTTAAATAGCAAAGCTCGTCAGAGAGCATTGAATGCTTTGGGGAAAACAACTCAAAGATGACTAGTACCCAATGAATGCAACTAAACTACAAAACTTCTACAATGGCAAAAACCCCAGACAAGAAGAGTCATGTCCTACAGTAGCCCTCATTAACAAGATGAAACCAGACCCAGGATGATACATCAGAGGTTTAAGAGGTGACCTGCTCTTGCCCTAATGGACCCTCCTGCCATGCTCTGCAGGATGCTCCCTCTTAGAACCAGGCCAACAAGCATGCTGTCTTCCTGGAATGGTAATTTAATCAGCCTAAAAGGGTCTGCTACTCCATCAAGAATTTACACCCCTTTCGGAACAGCAGACTACTCCTGACCTTTGACTTCAAGACCCACTCCAACCACTCAGGCCCACGTGCAGGCTTTTACTGACCTCTGGGGTGACTGGTCTGGGAGTCATGGGTAAAGGGAGAAGAGGAGATGAATAAATGGAGGCCAGATGGCATTCTGGGAGAAGGGGCAAGCAAAATAATACATTAAAGGAGAAACTTTCTTTGGTCGGCTGTTCTATCTGTCATGTGCCTCAGCTATTTTTGGCTAGTTAATCTTACCTACTAAATTAATTGCTACCTCACAGTCAAGTCGCATTTTCTTTTCAAATTCAGGTTCATCACTGAAATTGCAGGTTAAATTGTTAAATTGTTTTAGAGTAAAAATTTTAGAATCGAGTTTTAGGCCAACAGGGATGTCACTTTGCAGTAAGACACAAAACATTACTTTCTACAGCATCTCAAAATCTATGAGTGTACTGAATTTTTCATTCTGGGGAGATGGAAATGTACTCATTGTGGGGTAGCTAGTTGAACAAAGAATGAATTCTTATGTTATGTTAGCCAGCTTATTAGACTTTGCTTCTGCTTCTCAATCATGTTTATTCTCTAGCTCCAGGGTTGGGGGGTTCACCTCCAGGGTTGGGGGGGTTCAATTCCCGCTTCCACCCTGTGTGCGTGGAGTTTGCATGTTCTCCCCATGCTTCGGGGGCTTCCTCCGGGTACTCTGGTTTCCAAACCCAGTCCAAAGACATGTGTTGTAGACTGATTGGCATCCCTAAATGTCTGTAGTGTGTGAGTGGGTGTGTGAATGTATGTGCGATTATGCCCTGCGATGGGTTGACACCCCATCCAGCGTGTTCCCCACCTTGTGCCCAAAGTCCTCTGGGATAGGCTCCAGGCTCCCCACGACCCTGTGTAGGATTATATATAGATCATAGCTAGGAACAAAGTTACTGAGCTTGTCTTTAAGATGACAATCAATTGAGGGTTAAGATGAATCAGGCTGGGCAGCACAGAGATTTGAATGTCTGCATAAACTCCAAAGCTTTTTTTTTCACTGCCTATAAGTAGGAAAGCATAACTTGCAAGCTAAATGTACATAACATAACTAATTTATTTTTGTTGGTATGAAAACTGTCATGGTTGACCGGTGTGTCTTCCACATGAACACAGTGACTTTTATAATTAATAAATAAATAAATAAATAAATAAATAGATAAATAGATAAATAAATAAATAAAAATAAAAAATAGAAACAACCCACTTAAGTCGCAAAGTAGAAAAGCCCTATATCATATTTGTGTATTGCAGTGCATTGCCAGCCTGATGGTAAACCACAAATAGCTGCTGAGCAAAACTGGTCGAGCGTAATTACACACTCACTGGTAGGTGAGGATGACCAACCATATAATTAGAAAAGCCCGCCATGAGACAGAGCCAAAAAGAGAATAGAGAGAAAAGGAAGAAATGCTACTCTTAGATAAGCCGATAAGACAACCTGGACTGATGCAAAGGCAAAAGTGCATGGCCTAGACTTGACTAGTGCAGCAGAGAACCCACATATATATTCACACACACACACACACACACACACACACACACACACACACACACACACACACACACACACACACACACTTGCACAGGCAAGCAGCATGACCGTTCCAAAGCTGCTTTGCTGTTCACAAACACCAAATTAGCTCAGCAGCTCTGCTCCTGCCTCTGACGTTGTAACATTCCTTTTTTAAACTCAGTTCACTGGACAACCAGTCTACACCAAGCTCATGGCAATAATTTCATTTCTTTTGACTTCTTGCCATAAATACCCATAAAGACTCTGAATTGACAGCAATGAGATAAAATGTCACACAGTTTAAAAATAAGTTTGTGCCAACCTGTCCCCTTTATATTTCTTCACACCGTACATCGGCCATTAGCAATCGATACACTATCCTCTTCGGATGATGGGAGGAGGAGTAGCAAATTAGCATGTGCTCCCAGGCTGCGTTTAACCACATTAGCATGTGAATGGTGGCAGTAGGGTCGTGAGCTCTGGGGCAGTCCATTGTGAATTCAACTGTGCAGAACGGGGAGGCAAAGCTCAGTTAGCAAAGCTCAGTCTATTTAACCCGGAGTGCACAATGACTTGGAGTGTCAGCCTGAATAAAGGAGGTGAATGTGTTTAGTATTACACGATAGCACATTGTTGAAACAGCAGGCATAGTCAGCATTCAACACTTCAGACTTAAAACAGGTGAGACAAGCGCGAAAGATACAGGTCTTCCTTATGGTTTTTATTCCTAACAGAAAGGTCAAGAAAAACTGTTCACAGCAGGGGTCATCAACTGTGATCTGGATGCAGAACTAGCAAAGTATTTCAGTAAACCGAACCAAGTACTTTAATACTGTAGCAGAGGAGACCAACGTAGTTTTCTAAACGGGATCTCGCTCAGCTTCTGTAGTAGATCATCTGTTGTGGTTTAACCAATCATATCCATTTATATAAATTATTTAGCAGAAAGCAGCTCATTGGACTGGACACTAGTCACAGGGCTAGAGACATTATTTTCAATGATATGGATTGTTTAAAAAAAAAAAAGTCAAAGATGAAAATAGAAGGTTTAAAGACAAATGGACAGAGAGGTAAATCAAACTCATATGTTCAAAGTCCATGACATTAGTCAAGTGGTCATGTGAAATGCCAATGCAAAACAAAACATAACCACTTTAAGTTCGTATTAATAATTTATAGCCATGAAGCATTACAAAGTAACTTCTCACCATTCAGTGGTGCTAGTTGTTAGATGTTACAAGGAATTTTATGTACCTGACTATCTCTAGTTTACAGTTATGGAAAGCTTGGACCCTATAAATCAAAATAAATACACAAAAGCCTTAAAGAAAACCCCACTTTTTGCCTTTAAAAGCCCTTTCCTTTAATGTCCACTAACTATGATGACAACAAGCTACACTCCACAGTGATGTTCTTCTGGTTCAGACCAGTGTTACACGCTTATGACTTTTTAATAGAAGTGGAAGCTGAAGGCTTCAGAGCTTCTGGGGCTTTCCATTCGCCACCCAGCTCAGCAAGGTTAAAGCCATCACTCAAAGACTAGTGGGGTATGATAACCCCAATAACGATGAGGTACAGCTGCCTCCTTTGGGAACACACACAGAGCTATGGCTTAAACATAGACACATACAGTGCCCTCCACTAATATTGGCACCCTTGGTAAATATGTGCAAAAAAGGCTGTGAAAAATGGTCTTTGTTTTTTAACCTTTTGGTCTTTTGTTCAAAGAAATTCACAAAAATACTCTCATGGATATCAAACAATTGCAAAGAAAACACAGGTTTATCCAAAAAAATATCTTTGTTAAATATAGGTGTGCAACAATTATTGGCACCCATATGAATTCATATGAGAAACATATATTTGAAGTATATTCCCATTGATATTTTACATTTTTTTAGTACACCTGGGTGACTAGGAACAGGAAATTGTTCAACCATGACTTCCTGTTTCAAAGGGGTATAAATATAAGGTAACACATAGACCAAATTCCCTTAGTCATTCATAACAATGATTAAGACCAAGGAATGTAGCCGCGATGTGCGGCAAAAGGTTGTTGAGCTTCACAAAATGGGAAGTGGCTATAAGAAAATAGCAAAAGTATTGAAAATGCCCCTCTCCACCAACAGGGCAATAATTAAGAAGTTCCAGTCAACTGGAAATGTTATGAATCAAGCTGGAGTTGGACGTGTGTCTGTATTGTCTCAGCGCACTGTGAAGAGGATGGTTCGAGTGGCCATAAATCTCCAAGGATCACAGCTGGAGATTTTTCACCTGTGTTTTGTTTGCAATTGTTTGATATCCATGAGAGCAGAGTATTTTTAACAAAAGATCAAAAGGTTAAACAATAAAGACATTTTTTCACAGACTTCTTTGCTCATATTTACCAAGGGTGCCAATATTAGTGGAGGGCACTGTATGCCCAAACAACATGAAAATACATTCATGAAAATAAACATGCACACACATATAGAGTGAACGAACAGAGATTTTGGCTCAAACCTCTTAACAGCAGGACCATCTGGGCAGCAGCATTCTGACACATAAGGTGATTACTGCCTCAATAAATCATTAATCGCTTCTGCTGTTTCCCTAATATAAAGCCCTGACCTCTACACCCTCTACTGAAGTATGCAGGTTTTTTACACACACACACACACACACACACACACACACACACACAAATATACAGAATGGAAACTATGGACCAGGCCCACCTGTTTCACAGAGAACAGCTCTAGATAGATGGCTCTGAGGAAGCGTGAAAAGCAAACTTTAAACCATGAGGAACAGCAGCTGCAAGACCTGCTTCAAACCCACATACCAAACCAAAACACCATATGTCTCCATTAGTGGTCGACTGATTTTTTTTTTTTTTTTATAAATACATTGGCATCGGCCAAGACAAGAGACATTGGAGGTTATAAGACCTTTTTTTAATATATAATGGACTTCTAAAATAAAGATAATTATCATAATTTGCATGTTCATGTTAACAGGAAAGTTACCCATGAATCAGAACAAAGATTTTTTTTAAAGCAGTTTATGAGTTTCAGAGTTTGGGTTCCCTGGAAACTGACTAGCCTGAAAAATGTGATTTAATGTAATATAATAACATATGATGAGCTACTGTGTTAGTTAAGTGCAATAATACAGTGAAACAGGAGCATATGATTATTATCCTCTTCTAACACAGTTTCTAATGTAGTGTACCTTGATAAAAGGACTGCAATTCAGTTATGAGCTGCAATGTTATATCCTCACATCACATGTAAAAGATAGCATTCGAGTCTGGCTAGAGTTTTTATTTTCACATGGAATACATGGTATTCCTGCAGCGCTTCAGTTCGATCCTTTGGCTCAGTTTAGCAGCTCATCTCCAAAAATGCTGCCTTCAACCCAAATTACACAGCACGCATTTTACGTCAGTGCAGAGTCAAATCGCTTTCCCACTGCAATCAAACCATGCCAGAGTTTGGTTGGAACCGGTCCGAGACCACCTTGCTCAGATGCTCTCAGCTTGTTTAGGTCCACACTCGAGCACAATTATTTATAAGTTCTCATCTGCCCAAACAAACTGCACCAAGACACTGGGGTTTGATTCAAACAAACCAAATGCTGCATAAGTGAGGGTATCATAACCTTAAATAAATGCAAAAAAAGTCCATTATCGTCTTGATGATTGATGATTTAAATTCTTGGAAGTCATCACTGCTTTTATTAATAAAATTGTATGTTGGATGTCATGCATCTCCCTCTAAAACAACCTTAATACATTTGGGTTTGTACAAAACAATTTAGTAGGGCAAAATGATACAGAAATGCAAATAAATGAATGCAGAGGGTTTTTTTTATTTTTATTTATTTATTTATTTATTTATTAACATGGCTGATTTTTTTTTAAGAAATTGCCTGTTTCATCAGCATCAGTAATAAAATGTTTGTGAGAAATGTCCATGCTTATCATAAAAAGAACCCTGCACAAATAATTTAGAGCACAGCTCTATATAATAGAATTTCATAGTACAAACTACAAATTGAAAACATCAGCCAGAATAATGATCTCCAAATAAGCACGGAAATCAGTGTTTCTCCGCTGCTCCCCATAAATATCACTCCCCTCAAGATCATTTCCAAAACCATTTCCAAAAAGAAATCAGGAGCTCAAAGGCGCACATTATGTCACTCACGTGGCACCCCATAGGGTGTGGCTTCACCCTATGTGTGGGCCCTAGTACCTTTCTAATTATATTTGTAGCTGAATATTTGTGGCTCTGCAATTGGAGTAGAAGATCATTCAATTTGGTCATTCTTGAACATATATGTGCATTTTATGGAAAAGCTTTAAAATGGTGGAAGAGTTTAACATTCAGAATTTTATAACTGATCTCAAAATATCAATATTATTACTGGTACTGACCATTAAAAAACCCACATGTTTCAGCCAGTAGTCTCCACACACACACACACACACACAAACACACACACACCCTATTCTGCTGATGAAAAATTCGCTCATCTCGTACACTCCAGTGTGGGACAATCCCTGTCACATTTTGCTGCTGTCCCTGCTGAATAATTGGATCCAGTGCCCCATTGACATTCAACCCGACACTCCAACATCAATCCGAAATGACAGAGAGCTTGAACATGACACTCAATTATGGAGTTATGCTTCACAACCTACCACGAGAGCTCATATATTCTATTCGGGGCTCAACAGATTGAGGGATTACATCTGACACCAGCAAACAGAGACAAGAGAAAGAGAGAGACAAAGCATGGTAAAAAAATGATGACAAAGGGGAAAAAGAAAGAGATTAATAGAAATACGAGGAGAGCAGGGCCCGGTTTGATTCTAGAGTGAGAGATGACCTTTGATTAAGAGGAACTAGGTGAATCATATGCGGGGGTGTTTCCTAGCAGGCTGAGTCTTGTTCCTTTGTATCATAGGCCCTCATCGACACACAGACCGGCTGCTGTGTGAGGAACAAGCTGACAGGAGATTGAAGTGCAGGGCCTGCATCATGCCATAGTTCAGAAGAGGGAAGGGTGAAGATCACTGACTCTCACAGCAGAGTTTTAGGGGGGGAATGCAGTGCACAGAAGAGACTGACATATGATATCTCAGATGATTTGCTTATCTGATATCCAGAACAGTCTTAACTAGATGGAAAATCATTCTCAGCATTTTTTAAAATTATTTTCCTGAACCTGTAAAACTTGTACTGTGGGAGCATCAACAGCCATCTCTCTGTGGTCCCAGATCCTACCTTGAGAAAGGATGAGTAAGAGAACTACAGCCTGTGGTAAATAAATCATTTGAAGAATACCATTGCCCCAAAACCACTCCCTATACTCCCTCATAATTAGAAAGGCAGAGCTAACCGCCAGGGTTTTCTTCTTTGAGGGACATATTTCAAACCCCTGCACCTAGGGTGCTCCGTTTAGCTTCCTGTTAGCCTTAGCGGATTCGCATTCAGCAGGGGATGAACCAAATCAGCAGGAGGTAGTGTTTGCTTTTCGTCTATTACTTAAAGCCCATCCACCATATATTATGATACAAAACATACATGCATTCCCACTGCATCTGCTTGGTTTAGAGTAGTAAATATTACATTGGAATGCTTAGGCAGGTCTACAATGAAAATATAGACATAGAGGCAGAATTGGGGTCTTCTTCAACTATACTGAAGAGACCAAAAATAACCCCACAAAGGAAAAAATCCCACAGGAGGAAATCCTCTTCCAAAATCTACTCTTCTCATACTCCATTTGCTTGGACTGAAAGATCTTAAAATATATATTTAATTAACCGACATCCCTGCACTGAGCCCCACTGTGAAGTGGCCCGAATACATCCCTTGGCAGGCATAGTAACCGTCCGGCATTTGCATTTTCCACAATTCAATTATCACGCTTGTCAACTGGTTGGCATGGTTCACAGCTCCACCACCCCACCCCATCCCAACTTTGACTCGGCCTCGAGTAACTGAGCAGTGATATACACAGTGATCCTCTCTTTTTACCCCACTCGACCCTGACCCACTTATGGTTTGAGCCACCAACCTGATCTCCCACCAATTACCTAGCAATTCTAACCTGCTACAGTGATTTAATGGGATTGCTGTTGATAACTATTCAAACCCATTTCTATGAACTTGCAATTGTCTGCATTGTCTGAAAGGAACACACACTGAATTACCTGTATATTACTTTATTATGACCTTTATAATTAACATGTGATCTTCAATGGCATAAAAGGTTTCATTTGTAATGTAATTTAAATGAATTATGACTTTAGGCTAACCTTTATCAACATGTTGGTCTATATTCACTTTGGTTAGCGGTTTCCTAACATTACCCACAAAGCCATTAACTACCCCCTGACAGCGGTGCCAGTGGGATATAGCCCTCGCTTAATGTCTAAATAAATAGACCAATGCAGCAGCACTTTAGTCCAGCAGTCTGTCCAGTTCTCTCACCTCCCCGTACAAAGCCATGGCATATGTATATCTGCATTGCATTCGGGAACTTTGAGTCTCCACTACTTATACATTGGATTTTTCATTAATATGACATTAAACATCACTGGAAAATGGTAAGTGAGAAAAGAGCTTGCTCTTTTTGTAACAAGGAAATCTGACCTGTATTCCTTATTTTTCTCTCCTAGTCATGTCTCCCTGTAGTGTGGTAGTATTCACATATCCTGTGGTTCTATTATCAGTGAGTAAATTCAGAGTAAGAGTAAATCCCCTGCCTCAGTCATGGTCCTGGTTCAACCATTCCTATTTGGGCTTTCAATAAAAAAGCAAAGACACTGAATTTCTTTCCTGTTCCTGATCCACGTCCCCCTCATTCCAGTACTTGTTTATTTCCTGCAACATCTTGGCCTTGTCTAAAGAGCAGCAGTTTACGTCATCTCTGCTCCTTGACATGCTGTTTTGGAAGGAAGCAGAATATATATATATATATATATATATATATATATATATATATATATATATATATATATATATATATAATTTTTTTTTTTTTTTAATCAGTACATGCTGGGTCTGAAGAAAACACATACAAAAGTATGGAAAAAAGGGAGGACTAGGCTGTGGAATAGAAAATAACAATTTCATAATCCACTGCATTTACTCAGTTTACCCATTTTTCTTTTCATTCAGTTAGCATTTTTGCATGTTTTCTGAGACTGTCCTTCTCTCTACATTATATTTTACAGTGGGAATTTTCAATATTAAGTATAACCAGTTTCTAATAGCAATCAACAATACATTATATTGTGCTGTACTAAACACACCACAGTTTTTAAAACTCCCACTTGTGAAGTTAATACTGTTGTTCCAACCTCACTTTTACAGTCTGCTGATATGATTTTATAAACAAGGCTCAAAATCTCCCCAAAGCTTCAATTCTGCTTAAAAACCCTGCTATTAATGAATCTCAGTCTTTACACCCTTGGTATAGATAGCATCATTAAAGTAAAACATCAATCTCTTTAGAGGTTGGGTAGAGAATGGAATTATACCATATGGTATTCTATTTAAAAAGTTTCATTAAGAAAAGCACTACATCAAATCACAGCTCTAGAGGCCATTGGGCATGCAGCACAGTCTGCTGTTTAAAGTTATTTAAATCAAAATGACTGAATAATGCAACATGAAGAGGGAAGTTTCAGTCTAGACTAGCGTTAACATACTGGACCTTGTCATATTTCAGGCTTTGCTTATCTGACTTTGCATTTCTTTGCATGTGCATAAAACTTTTGCACAGTACTGAATCTGCTGTCACCCTCCTCAAAGTCAGATAAGCAAAGCCTGAAATATGACAAGGTCCAGTAGAGCAAAGATGCCTTCAAAATAATGAAATTAAATGTTTCTACATAAAAACATTTTTAAAAAATACAGTACAGAGCGGTACTGTCAATATTTGGTGTGACAAAAAATAAAAATAAAAATAGTAGTCTCTGGTACAATTTGTGCAATTTTATAAGGAAATGAGCTGGTAAGTTTTATTGAGCATCTTGCAGAACCAGCCACAGTTCTTCTGGAGACTTTGACTTTCGCACTTGCTTCTTATTTTTGCAGCAAAACCCAGCAGCATTCATTGTGTTTTTTGTCTGAGAAGTGGTCTCTTGTGTAATATGCTGCTTTCTTTAATGACACACAAACATTTTTCTATAGCATTCAATTTTGTGCTAGAAAACTAATGTTTGGGAATCTAAAATGTTTTTTGTACTGACTTGATAATGTAGACATCACAGTAGAAGTTTGTACAAAACAAAACAAAAAAAAATAGGGTGCCTAAAACTTTTGCACAGTACTGTAACTATTGTTGAATCTTTACTATCACCCTTGATTCTTATGTCTAATGAAACACAGGCATCTTAACAAGGTAAGCGGCATGGAAAAAGTAGTGGACACTACACGACTTTCCCGACCTCTGAATTGCTGAACTGTTCACACTACATGACTTTTATCACTTGTGATCTGTTGGATGTAGTGGTGTGCACACTACACAAGTGATGGCAGACAAGGCTCACACAGTACTCAATCCTTCACCTGGAGATCCCAGACTTAGCACCCTTGGTCCCCATATCCCACTTTCTCATTAAAACAAACAAAGTCTGTCTATCATGTGAGTTTGTCAAGAGAAATTGGATATGGTAATTTCTACACTATTTGGTACAAAAGCAAGAAATATGAGAAAAATGTGAGGGAAGGATTTGTTGGGGAGATGCAAAAAGAAATTAAAGGTTTAGAGCAAAGAAACAAAGCTAAATAAATTCTTATAGAAGCAATATTATTGTGCCAAACACAAACAGATGGATGACAGAAATGAATTCATGATTTTCTTGCTACTTGTCATCATAAAGGTCACACACTACAAGATTCATCATCAAGAATTACAAGCAAACTTAAAAAATATCAGAGCACCTGTAACATGCTAGCAGACTGAACAAATCAAGTTGGTGAACCACTCACACTACACAAGCATTCACCATGGGGGCATGAAACGATTTGTTGTCATGCTGGGAGTTATGGTTTCACAACATTTTCATTTCATTTGTTTATTCATTTATTACTGGCCAAAGTATCATTTTGGTGCTGTTACTACTCTCCTTGTCCCCCCAAGTGCCATGTGTTTTTCCATTAAAATGTCAAAAATCTGTGACAAGATTATAGAAATGGTGTAACCCTCAGTCAGTACTATAGTCCAATATGAGCCTATTGGTTGGTGCAGAAACAGAAACCTGTAGAGTACCCAGACTTCCTAAGGAGTCTAAAGTAAGATTTCTGGACATAAGTAATGTTGCTGTAGGATGTCTGTAGTATTATAAAAAATCTCAGAATAAATTACAGAAATGGGAGTGTCTTCACAATGTATGCATTGTCACAGTAAAATTTCCATGTGTACTACATACATACGACAACCTGTATGTACAAGTGCTTGTGGCTGTGCAAATTGCACTTGATCATTAGTAGGTCACATGACCACAACATGCCGTGTATGTAGGCTTTGCCTGTGCTAGGTACTCAATAACTTACCTAAAACCCCCAGAAGTGTCACTTCTCTGACAAGTTATTTAAATGTCACCTATGTTTTAGTATTCTGCTTTTTAAACTCAGTCAGTACTTGGTTTTGACGATGATAGAAAACAGCTTTGCGTACACTGTCTTCATACTGAAGAAAAGGTACAAAACCTTTAGAATACAATATAATAGAATCTTTAACAACATGCTATTTTGAGATGAGATATATATTATCTGGGTTTATTTCTCCTGGTCATTTTATAGAAGGTAAAATACAGCACAATCATTTCAGATGCATACAAGCTCATACATGCGCAGTCTGACACAACAGATACAGATGGGACTAAAATCCTAGAGACACTCAGGTAATAAGTACATGGCCCCACCTCGCCAATGTAAAACTATTCCAATCCTAATAAGGATTAAGTGATGAGAATGTAAAAAATACAGCATAATTTGAGCATGTAATCAATCATTGATATGAGAATGTATGAACAGTTCATGCACAGATGCTGGAATTGAAAGTGCTCTGATAAGAAAATAACTGCATCTGGCCGAAATGACCAAGTCTTATAAAAAATTCCATTGGATTTAAATTAAATTAACCCTTGAAACCAATTTCTCTTGTATTACCGATCAATCTCAATTAAAAATAATCAGAATGAGGTTACTGAATCCATCAACATCCCCCAAGCAGCTCTAGCCATACAGTTCCTCAGAGTATTTCTACAGAACTCCGTGCACTCTCATGATAAGCATTAATAAACTGCACTCGCTGGAGTGTAAACTAGCCTCTGGCAAGCTCGACATATGTACTTCTTTGTGCACAACAGCAGCAGTGGTGATATAAATAGTACCATACACGGATAATAATTTCACCAGCGGAATGTACATCAATCTTGTGTCTGCCTACTCCCACTCGTGTCTTGTATCCATCTCTGGAAGAATGGAGACATCTAGAATACTGCATGCCTGTCAGATGTCCTAACCTTCAACTCGGCTTGGGAGTTTTTTTTTTTTTCACCCCCTTTCCTTCCCTTCCTGCCTCCATTTGGATCATCTCCTCTCATACTATCTGGCTGTTTCTGGCCTCCTCGATTACATACCAGGCCAGCTGGCAGGTTGAAATCATTGAGCTGCCACCAAGAAGGTCACATGCAACTAAGTGGCAGCAGAGACAACTGTAGACAAACTGCTGGTTTGGGCAACTGCTCAACAACCATGCCTGAATGGTACATTTAAAAACAGCAACAGGTCAGTGGTGGGCATGAAATTTCTAAGCTCAACCAAGTATCTCTGTCTTGACATCCAAAGCAGTGACATCACACCTACTTTCAAGTAAGACATGTTTCAAAAGCAAGGAATCATCAAATACAGCATCAAATATCCAAGATGGGACAAGCCAACGTCCACTGCCTGTTTAATACATTCGCAAAGACCTGTCAGACCCATTAAGGCTGATTTATACTTCTGTGTGCGCGTCTCTGCGAGCAAGTCAGGACCTTGTGCATGGACGCTCACACAGGCTAGTATTATGCACATATACTTGAACATAACAGGAGTGTGTTCTCTAGGAGGCACTGTCAGATGAACCAGACCAGAATGTACTGAATTACACAGCAAAGAAAAGCCAAAAACTCTGTGGAGCTCTGTGGTCGCTGTAGTACAAAGACAACATGGGCATAATTCTGTTTTTAAAAGTGCTAGGGAAAAAAGAAATCTTGCATGATTAATTATAAACTAAGTGAATTCTCAGTGAAAGCATTTCAGCAAGTGTCTGTATTCAGCAGTATGAGCGGCTTTTTTCCTATCAAAGCACTTCAGTGTAACTAGTGTTTAAATTAATTGACAATTCTATCAATCATGATTGAAGGATGCTTTAGTTTTTTGTTGTTGTTTTTTTTTTTTTTGCTGTACAGTTGCTGTGGCTCACATCACATACACGGTGTCTTTATTGGGAGTCCATTAGAAGAAAGAGAAAGTAAAGTGCCCGATACTGCAGAATTAATCTGCCATTATAATGAACTACAGCTGTTATATTGTGTTAATATGAATACATTAAATAATGTGATCATGTCGGCGGGTTGAAAGCAAACATGAACACAGGGGGAAAAAACATTGCTTATGTTCATTTATACTCACAGTTTAGTGCGAGAGTTTTATCCTAGAGGAGATTCTAAGAAACGGACAGAATGTTTGAACTGAGGTTTTCACAACACATGTATCATCTGTTCCCATCGTAAGCTGTTTTATGGTTTTTAATGGACTACACTTTCAGAAAGCATAAGCTCATCTATCGAAGACAGAAAGTTCTGGATGCAATGAGGGAAGGTTTTAATGTGTATACTTTATTGTTTAGCATTTTATTGTTTGCACTTTAGATGTACCTTGAACAGTATTACTCTAATATAAACAATATTAATCCAATTTGATTAAACCTGTGGAGGAAATGTCACAGCGTCTCATCAAACCACTTTTGTGTACACAACCGAAACACCACTCCGCCAACCAATCAGCATTCACCTGACGCATAGCACCAAAGTTATGCATAATGTGTAGTTAGTTCATAGCGCACGGTACGTCTTTGAGTCTCTGCATATCATGTTTACCTGTGATCCCCCTCTCTGCATCACAAAGCAAAGATGCAAATGCATGTTAGTGCAGAAATACAAATCAGCCTTTAGAAGACATCCATTTTTTTTTACTTCCACAGTGAAACTGTACTTGATCATTGTGCTTGATAAATGGGATTCACTGAGATTAGGGTAAAAATTGTGAATAGAAAGCAGAGATCAGTTCAATGCTATGGCTGTACCAACTGGTTGTACAGCAAATAGAAACACTCTGTCTAAGGAAAACAGTGCAAGCTTGTCCTCTAAGGTTTTAACAGAGGTACTGAAGGCCAGCTTAACAAATCACTGAGCACAACTGACAGGGTTCTTATACGGTATGATTGGATGGTTACCTCACCTTTGACTTTTTCAAAAAAGCATTTCATTTAAATGCATTTTTATATTATTGTTTACCCATTAAATTCTTTTGACCTGATTTAGTTTCCTTACTCCACTGGTTGTCATACCTTGTGACTGGCTGTGACTCCCCAAGAATTTCGCAACTCACTTCCTCTGGACTTCTCCGAAATCATACTACAGTAACTAAAGCCAACACAGCAAAACGCCATCGATTTGACCAATCATTGATTTGAGAAAGTGTGTCATTGCATGAACTGATGATGCTTTTAGTTGACAGAGTTACAAAATGAGTTAACGAAAAAATAAAAATAAAATAAACCCATAAACTGAAACCCTTGTACAGCGAGTGAAATCTTTTGCAATGTGAAATCAGTCTCTCCACTGGACGATTAAACCAGTCAGAATCTAATCTAAATCTTAAAAAAGGCACTGTCTTATTGCTATCATTTTGTCTTTTTTTTTTTTTTTTTGTGCTGAAAATCGTGAATTGAAAAAAGTAAAATCTGCAAATTTCTGGAATTGATTTCCACTTTGAACAAGCAGACAGATGTACAAGCAAATCTCCAGTTTTAAGTCCCATTTTATTGCCATAAAATCCAAATAAGATATGAGGTATTAATGAATCAATACCTGGTCAGAACTCTGTAAGGTCAAATTTCACATGCAAATGCATTTCACTCAACCAAATTTGGATATGCACCAATATGGGCCTTCTTAATCTTGGGAGGACTGATAATAGTATCAGGAATCACCAATAGTTTTTAACTATCGTGATGGCTAAGTTGGACGATTTAAATGTCGGTCGGAAAACGTGATGTCTGCAGTTTTAATATTGACAAAAATAAAGTGTTGTATTTTGTAATATGTTTTTTTACCAGTTTTATATATCATATCCTTGTATCCTGTAATTAATAACTTGCTGTCTGACTTCAGAACAGAGCAACAAAACATCTTTCTTTGATGCATTTTAGTTTCTCTTGTCCATGCTGCCAAACAGATAAAACTGTGAATGTCTTTACTCTCAAAATATGACCGGAAATTGAAATTAAGAAAATAAAACAGGGTGTTTATCAGGGCGATGAACACAATACAATACAATACAATGCAGTAATGCGATAAGTATCTACGCTGCTGTTCCACACAGCACAGGCATGTGTACAGGGTGTCCCAAAAGTCTCTATACATAGGGGAATTTAACACTTTTTAGCAAAATATGTCTTCCAATGTTTCATACTTAGTTTTGTTTTGGTGTTTTTTTCCTTCAGATAGCCTTTAAGAACGTATTTGACAAAATAAGAATGTATTGAAATCATTCTCATGGCTGGATCTGGAAGCTGTCACAAGGGTGTGATGGACTTTAACAGGAAATATGGCAAGCACATCGCACACAACACTTCTGCCAAACTTATTAACAAATTCAAAAAGACTGGAAGTGTTGCGGACCAACCGAGAAGTGGACATCCACAAACATCCACTGACGAAGGCACAACCGACATGGTGCTGGCAAACCTAGTCCCCTATGTATGGAGACTTTTGGGACACCCTGTATTTTAAACAATTTTATTTAAATTTTATAATGAACATACAGCTAATAACTAGTTATGTTTATTTACAGTCCAGACTTCAGTTTGCAGAATTCCTGACCTTGTTTACAGTTAAATTAAGTCAAAAGAACACTGACTAAGCACTAATGTCAGAGATTGCAGCTATAGCTGACTCGTAACCAGCTTTTACCACCGTAATGATGTACTGTGTACACAACACGCATAACATATCTTGCCATGCCCCCATCTTTCTTCCCCTCAGAGCCACAGGTGAGGTTATCATCAATCAGCGGTATATACAGTATCTCACAAAAGTGAGTACACCCCTCACATTTTTGTAAATATTTTATTATATCTTTTCATAGGACAACACTGACGAAATGACACTTTGCTACAATGTAAAGTAGTGAGTGTACAGCTTGTATAACAGTGTAAATTTGATATCCCATCAAAATAACTCAACACACAGCCATTAATGTCTAAACCACTGGCAACAAAAGTGAGTACACCCCTAAGTGAAAATGTCCAAATTGCACCCAAAGTGTCAATATTTTGTGTGGCCACCATTATTTTCCAGCACTGCCTTAATCCTGTTGGGCATGGAGTTCACCAGAGTTTCACAGGTTGCCACTGGAGTCCTCTTCCACTCCTCCATGACGACATCACAGAGCTGGTGGATATTAGAGACCTTGCGCTCCTCCACCTTCCGTCTGAGGATGCCCCACAGATGCTCAATAGGGTTTAGGTCTGGAGACATGCTTGGCCAGTCCATCACCTTTACCCTCAGCTTCTTTAGCAAGGCAGTGGTCGTCTTGGAGGGGTGTTTGGGGTTGTTATCATGTTGGAATACTGCCCTGCGGCCCAGTTTCCGAGGGGAGGGGATCATGCTCTGCTTCAGTATGTCACAGTACATGTTGGCATTCATGGTTCCCTCAGTGAACTGTAGCTCCCCAGTGCCGGCAGCACTCATGCAGCCCCAGACCATGACACTCCCACCACCATGCTTGACTGTAGGCAAGACACACTTGTCTTTGTACTCCTCACCTGGTTGCCACCACACACGCTTGACACCATCTGAACCAAATAAGTTTATCTTGGTCTCATCAGACCACAGGACATGGTTCCAGTAATCCATATCCTTAGTCTGCTTGTCTTCAGCAAACTGTTTGCGGGCTTTCTTGTGCATCATCTTTAGAAGAGGTTTCCTTCTGGGACGGCAGCCATGCAGACCAATTTGATGCAGTGTGCGGCGTATGGTCTGAGCATTGACAGGCTGATCCCCCACCCCTTCAACCTCTGCAGCAATGCTGGCAGCACTCATACATCTATTCTGCAAAGCCAACCTCTGGATATGATGCTGAGCACGTGCACTCAACTTCTTTGGTCGACCATGGCGAGGCCTATTCTGAGTGGAACCTGTCCTGTTAAACCACTGTATGGTCTTGGCCACCGTGCGGCAGCTCAGTTTCAGGGTGTTGGCAATCTTCTTATAGCCTAGGCCATCTTTATGTAGAGCAACAATTCTTTTTTTCAGATCCTCAGAGAGTTCTTTGCCATGAGGTGCCATGTTGAACTTCCAGTGACCAGTATGAGAGAGTGTGAGAGCGATAACACCAAACTTAACACACCTGCTCCCCATTCACACCTGAGACCTTGTAACACTAACGAGTCACATGACACCGGGGAGGGAAAAATGGCTAATTGGGCCCAATTTGGACATTTTCACTTAGGGGTGTTCTCACTTTTGTTATCAGCGGTTTAGACATTAATGGCTGTGTGTTGAGTTATTTTGAAGGGACAGCAAATTTACACTGTTATACAAGCTGTACACTTACTACTTTACATTGTAGCAAAGTGTCATTTCGTCAGTGTTGTCCCATAAAAAGATATAATAAAATATTTACAAAAATGTGAGGGGTGTACTCACTTTTGTGAGATGCTGTGTATATACACGATACCACAAGCTTAGTTGTCCTGCCCGTTATTTAGGATGTTGTCTTCCCACATAATGGAGAATTTCTCTGGTGTTGTGCTGTTGCATATCATCAGTAACCAGAGCACAACAGTCTGAACAGAGAGACAATATCTGGCATCATGACTCATTCGGACAATGACCAGTCCTGCTTGTTTTTTGTTAGAATGGACTAATATATCTGACAGCCAGTCATTCGGTGTAACGCTAATTGCAATCCAGTCACATACGTGTAAAGTGTACCTGACCATGTTTCTCCCCACTCACATTTTATTTAGAGGTCTGCCACTGATAGCCTAGTGTTAATTTGTGCAGCAAGCTTGCTGGTTCCTACCAGTGAAGGAGGAGGTGACAGATTCCCTGAGATCAACATGATAGGCTTCTAATCTATTATTAGTCCGCTTCGTTGAGATGGGCATCTTTGGATTTAAGTGCGAGACAAAAGCAGGCAATCATGCTCGCTCTCTCTCTCTCTCTTTCTCCCTCTCTCCCTTTCTCCCTCTCTCTCTCTCACACACACACACGCACACAAAATTGTCACATGCAAACATGCTCACACATACATGCATTATCTTCCTTGTAAGGGCCTCTCACTTTCATAAATGTTTTTTTCATGAACAGTTAACACTATGTCTACACCTAAATCTAACCCTAAACTTAACCTCAGTAACCAAGATCAAACCTTTCGGCTCGTTTTTTTGGGTTTTTTTTTTTTTTTTTTTTTGCGCAGTTTTTGTGTTAGAGATTTCCTCTTGGGGAAACCTTGGGGGAAATTTCCTATTATTTTGGGGATATTTAGTTCCCACCTAGATATAAAAACAAGCACACGCACAAACACATGCACGCACACATGCACTCACACACACACACACACACACACACATACACCAAGCTCCAGTAAAGCCTGTCTTCTGGTTAATCAGTCATCACGCTGTAATTTGTCCTTTCCAGGAATCAAACTGATCTCTGGATAGTCCATTTTTCCCATGACCAGCCAGAGAGCAGGAAGACTGG